>JAGVSQ010002013.1:0-23970 GCA_022683975.1 Rhyacophila evoluta | reverse complement strand
ATACGTAATTTTATAATTATCATTATTTTAACTAATTTAAATAATTGAAACGATCTTGCAACATTTTCCTCTGAATTATGAATACTAAATCTATATAACGTTGTTTAATTCGCATAATGTTTTAATTGGTCGACTGAAAGTCGGTTTATATTGATTTACTAAACCAATAAAGCGTTAGTTAATTATAATAATTAACTCTGAGTTTCTTTTTAATGTACAAATCAAGATGTTTATCGTTTGATGGCTCTAATTAATTTATCTATTACCGTACAAGTTACTCTGAGCTGACGAGCTATGCATCATGCCCGTCAGTACAAGCAAATCCCAAAAGTATCCCATAAATATTACAAGTCTTAGGTTGGAATACTCAGGGACGTGCGGTAGATTTTCTCGGTATGATGCAAGTCTTAAAAATGCCGCCTCCTATATTATAATATTTTCCACTCAGAAAATTTCGCCACTTCACAATAATATTTTGGGCCCTCGCATGGTTCGTGCGTCCGGGACATTTGTAATGCTTTCGCTACTTTTGCCGCTCCTCATGTGATGCCGCTTAATGCAACCGCGTCTCTGCTTCATAGCACGACACGGTGCTGGTAATACATTCGAGTCTGCGCGATAGTGCTAATCTTTAATATTCTAATAATACATGAGACGACGAGAAGAGTTCTTTTCGCTCGCTTTAAGATGCCTGAAATTTTACAGAAGTCAAGAAATCGTCCATATGGAAAATTTAATTTTTATAGCTGATGGATCGACTATAACAACTTGTGAAGTTCTTCCCTTTCAAACTACAAATAGATTTGAGACGTCTTCAGTCGCGTGACTCCATTATTCAAATAATATCGCGATTTTTAATTTCGCAGTGTTATTTTTTAACATACACGTATCCTCTCAATTTGGTTCTTATCTTTGCCAATTCACCTATTACACGTAGAAATACATTTTTATGTGGCTTAATAAAGTCAGCAGGTACTTGGGACTTATCGCTGATCATAATAATTTAACACAATTTTGTGGCTTTTTTGATAGGCCCATTATAGATAAGATAACGTTTTGATAACGCGTGATCATACGAAGTGTCAAGTGATAAATACATTCAAGACAAACTATAACAGTGTGTATTTAACCGTACATACATACATAACACATTCACTCCCAAAGTGGAGCATATGGATCTACACAGTGTGAAGATATTCTTTTCGAATGTGAAGACGTCTTGACAGATTATTTTTCACGATAATCGTTTGTCAGACAACTACTCTACCCAATAGGCATCCAGCCCTGCATTTTTTTTAAATCTCGCAAACTACCAACTACGCTAACTGGGGAGCTTAACACTTGTTCTTAATTTATTATCAATTGTAAATTTTTCAGATCTGTTTTAAATCGAAAAGGTACGCTAAGCGAAAGTTAATTTCACTAAAAGAATTTGAAATTATAGTCCTAACTGTATCATCATACACTTTCCAAAATTACTGATTTATCTGGATATGGTAAATCTGCCAAGAAGAAGCCGTAGTAAAAACGCAACGATGAAAAATGCTAGGCAACAACCGTCATGTTATAATTAATATTTTTGACTGATGGTGCTTGATGGAAATTGATTTTAAATTTTGATTATAGAAAACTATCACATATGGAAGTTTACCAGTTTTAAATAATTTAGAATTTACATCACGTTAGTTTACCGATAAATTACATCTTGCAAGGACAATCAACGAATGCAGCGAAATTAAGAAAATATGTATCATAATCAATACGCTGCATCGTGTATTGGTTGTCTTGGCTTTTCTCAACAATATTTACTTATCCATATTATATCTTCTAGTAAATATTGAATCTCCTTCCGTGTTTGGTTTATTCTATGTGCTGTGGTCCATTCCGCAGCAGACGCTTCTATAAACTAAAATTGTAAAGATCGATAAGCAAATTATCAGCATTAATAACTCATCCGTGACAAAAATGGACACGTGATTATGACCGTGACCGTAATATAATTATTTCTCATCGGCCAATATTATGGACACGTAAAAGTGTGTATGCAAATACCGTCGTTAGTTTAACAAGATATTTTATTAGCATTAACCTGTAACCAAACGATCAATTTTCCCGACACACCATGCAAAACTTTATGTAATGTCCCATAATAACACGTAATTTTGTTTTTGTCGCACGATGTAAAATAATCGGTATTTATTTCATACTGCTAGTAAGGAGCACAGTTTCGATACTTGGTATTATAACGGTATCGAGACTTGAAAACTATTGAATGATTGTAATGAAAAAGTTTATCGCAACAACAGTGAGTATTGTCTATACACGTGGGAAACTTCATAAACCTCTTAGCTCCTAGAAGAAGAATCATTGTCAGTAATCTCTTAATTATTTCTGTATATATATATATCGAACATGAAATTTCATTAACAGACTGTGTATGATGAATAGAATTTAAAGTGGAGGATCTCGAATTACGGTTAATATTTTAGTTAAGAACTGTGACGTGAAAATCAGTTTCCATCGATTATCAATCCTGTATACTAAATATCGACAATAAAGTATCGATTCTCGTTTCTCGGCTCTAATACCACTTTGGGTTTCTTACTCGCGTTTTGTTATATTATACAGAGTTAACTCAGCAAAATAATTAAATGCGGAATAATTAATCTTAATTAAAAACTTATAAATTATTATTAATAACGACAGCACATAGCTCTTTCGCGAATCGTTAATACAGCCGACATTATTTGAACCTATCTATCGTGTTCAAGATCACTTCGCTTGTTTAGCTGTTGTGACACAATTAGCTACACAACTTAATCTGCAATGCTCCAGTTTTCACTAATAAAAATGGCACCTTTTAACCTCTTCGTCTAAATATAATACTATTTGTTATTGCAGATTATTATATTCCTGCAATTTCCCATTCTATTATTTTGTTTCGCAAACCTATGTCATTATTTTTTACATCTCAAGAATCGTTTTGTTCAAGAGGTGAATAGACCAACCGTTAGATTTTCACAAAAGACATGTCATTTAAATACATAAGGGTAAATATATAAAGGTGTCTGAGCTATTTTTAAACGCATACGATTGCTGTCTAAGGGGGGAATAGAATTACAGTATAAAATATTGGATAAACTATCTAATTAGGTTTTGTTTTTCAAATTACGCTCCGTAGATATTCGGTAATCCAATCCTAAATCGACGATATATCGCCATATACGTTTATAATGTAAACTGCTTAGTTTGTTTTAGGCGGAGACTTAACAGCAGCATATACTATTACTGAAATAAGTCATAATTATTAATTACATCGATTTAGTTCATAATAGAAATACTAACTACAGAATGGGGTTATTTTAAGCCCGGTAACTATTTTTTTCCTTCAATATAAACTTAATTTCACAAATATGTACTGAGACTCGAATTTGATAGTATCTTGTATAAAAATCCTATTGCAAATTCAGTGGAATCTGAAGACAAATCAATACTAGTTGTTCTCTGTATAGAAATAATGAAGCATTACTTAGTTTTCTGGTACATCTCTCCACCTAGAAAGAAACTAGTATATGTGATGGATGAAAATTCATTATTTGCGTAAAAAATAGTTTCATTTAAAACTACATAAGCATAATTACCGTCTTACCAACATAATAGGTAATCATTATTTTTTGTTTTAATAATTTATGCCCAAAACCTTGCTAAATTAGTGACTTTAATATTTTTTTGACATAGCTTTAGATCCAAACCCACGAACGTCAAAAATGAATAGGAGACCAATGGCGAGGAGGAAAAAGTGGAAGATTTAATAGATTGAGAATATAATATGTATTAGAACATTGTTTCTTAAATATAAGTATATTGATAACTTCGGCGTACGCCGTTTTACTTTTGTCAATTCTCTGTTACGGATTAGCATTTTAATGTTTTATTAAAATTTCTTTTTTGTCTTCATCGAGCCAACTCGTACATGACTATATTTTAAATATTTTATTTTTTCCACGATAAGACAAGTACGAATTATGAATCAATTACTTATTTAATCCTTCAATAATAGTAATAATATTCATATGGGCATGCGTCACGCACTTAGTAAAAAAAAATGCATATTTGTGGTTTTCTCAATGTACTCCTCTACGTCTGTGCTTAAAAGTATTTTATGATTCGCGCAAACCACAAGAATCATCTTATCACATTCCAGCGATTTAGATAAAACTGCGGTGGGTAGAGTGCGGCTTTACGCAATTTAACACTTCTTTGAGCGATTTTTAAAACGGTTGACACTTCAACGTACGCTTTTATCATAAACAGTTGTGTAATTATATTTACCGGCAATGAAACTTATATTCATTATCGCCCCTTTATTTTTTGAATTATAATATTTTTTTCTCTCAATGGCTCTAACAACTCAAAATATAATATATTTTTTTTACCATGCTCGCTCCCAAAGTGGAACATATGGATACACACAGTGTGAAGAAATCCACTCCGTAAGTGGAGTATACGGATCTCCGCAATGTGAAGACGTCTTGACAGATTATTTTTCACGAGAATCGTTTGTCAGATAATTACTCAACCCAATGGGCATCCAGTCCTGATTTTCAGATTTTTAAAATCCGACCAGATGGGGTATCAAACCCACATTCCCCGGATTCCTAGGCGTGCACGCTACCAACTACGCTGACCGGGGAGACAAATAATATAAGCATTCTAAAAATGTCGACTGTACCAATTAACTTTCTAACCATAGTGCACTCTTGGACATATTTGTTTGTATTACACTGACTGCACTATGAAATATACATTAGGATGAGTGGTCTGTACATATCGCCATTGGAAATGTGAAGTCATCATACAAAATAACATAATTTTAGATGTTCCTAAAGTCAATTCTCAACTGTATTAACTTTTTAATAAGTTTGTTGTTTCGAATCACCTGGGAATCTATCATACGGAACAACGTGTTTACTAATTCCAATCACAATAAATAGAAATTTGTTTGCATCGAAATATTGTAATTAGTTTTAATATTATATTAGTAATAATGGTTTTTTTTTAGAGATGTGTGAATCACGTGATCTGAATTCATCGGTTCATTGTTTATATCGCTTTTGATTACGACTAAATTGCCAGTGCGAATGCAGTTGGCACATTAGTCACTCAGCTGTTTATGAATAATCGATTTGTTTTGTGCAGTTTAATGCATTTAATGAAATGTGCAATTACATGTAGTACCAGCGTGATGCACATTAATCACAGTTAAACCAGTGGAGATTATTCGGTTTCGTTGTAACCGTCGGAAAGTTGGATAATGGAAAATGACAGCTAAACACTAACTGTTGCAGATAAGAAATTGTATATGTATGTAGTATATTATTTTTTTTTTAAATATTTGTGATTAATAAAAAGACTTAGGCTGCTTAGAAAAAATATATACATATACATGGAAATTGTTTTTATCGTTAATGGAATTTCAATGTATCATGTTTATTATATATTTGCATATTTATACGTATTTGGTCTATACATTTCAACCGCTGACAGCATTCGTATCATTGGTTTATTGGTAAGCTTTCTGTGTTATTATATATCATAATATTAGCACGAAGTATTCTAGATATCCAATAATTTCCGAAGAACTGTTGTTTAATAAAGCCTCGAACGCCAATAATTATTAACACCTTCCGCTGTTTATCGTTCATTCCTGTTCTAATGACGTTCGCACTACGCGTCAGCTGATCGGACTTTGCGGCCGCTTATTTTTCCCGCGCTTAGATATATTCCAAATTTAAAATGGCAACGTGTGTTTATAAATATCTTGATACAGAGGCGTGAAAAACGATCGTAAGTTTCCGGGTGACATATTGAGACGCATCCGACGAAAAGACAATGCGAATATTCTCTATGTAATACTACCATAGATAAACGTCAAAAACTGACATTTATTAAATAATATATAAAATATCGCTCGTCAATTTAATTATTCAGGTGGAATATGTTCTCACAAACACCCATTGCCTACTAATAATACTATATTTCGTTCGTTTTAATATTAAAAAACAATCCATTTGTATGATTCTTCGGGCAGAATAAATTATCAGGAAAACATATATCAAAATTACACATAGTGGCATATTCACACCTCTTTTTACGATAATAATTATTTTACCCGATGTATATGTAATTCATTGGCACCTTTTATTATTTCCGCGCACGTCGTATTCGGCTGCGTGTACATGTATTATATAGTCGAAATTTAATATATTCCGCCCATTTGTATATTTAATGCATAGACATTTTACGAAATAATGGCTTTGTAATTATCCTATTGAAGAAAAATATCACTATGTCGATTCAAAATTATTATAACCAATTGATAGCCCTCGCGTATGTCATTTACGACACTGGGGGTATAATTATTTAGCTTTTTTGTTGGTATTATTTTAATTTACAATATCCTTCATGTGTTTTGTTTTTAAATTTTATTTTTAAATCAGCGGATGAGGTTTTGATTGCTTGTCATTATGAGCTTAAGTCGGAATAATTTGTCAAAAACGACAAACATCGTAAGTAACGTGAGCACGCTTATTAAATTGTGACAAACTCTGACAATTTATTCTATTGATTCAATAAATGTTAAAATCCAAAAGACAACGATAAAAAATTATGTTTAGTAACCAATATATTCACATATTTTGTATTGCGGTGTGTCGTATCAAGAAAACTAAATTTATTTCTTAAAGAATTGGTCTAAAAATCTCAGTGTTTTTCTGTAGTTTTCCTTCGATGTTGTTATTTTTCGTTCCTGCATTTTTTCTAAAGTCACTCCTAACGCCATTAGCTAACGTAACATAATGAACGTAACTTGGTTTACAAAATTATAAGCTTCCCGTTTTTTCCTCGTATGTAATTATTAATCACCGACCCCTGCACTGCCTGATCGATCCCCCCCCCCTCTCCCTGAAAGCTTCTGAACCCACTATCTCTCTCTTAGAGGCTTCAGCGCCCACTTTAAGAACAGGGTGTATAAAGATCTATGTGAAAATTGTATCGACATTCACAAATTTTCCGGTGATGTACTCTACGCGCCTATATCAATCAATCAGAATGAAACGATTCGGTGACAAATTACCGAGTAGATTCGATACCATTCCCACATGTTTTAGTTTTATGGGCTAACTTAAAAACGTTCTGAATTTTGATATTGTCACAAATAAATAAAAATATGTGTACGATTAAAAATTCTTACGCAGTGAATTAACATTTGCCATTTTTTAAAGAAAAACTAGAATATTAAAAATGTGTTGACATACGTAACGCGAACTATATATCGCGGTATTACTGGCAAAAGACGTTAAAGTAAAAAAGTGAGTACTTTTTTATGTTATACATTCCCTTGTAATATTTGTCACTAAATGAAGCATATTTTTAAATCGTCGAATCATTTCAGCAAAAGTATGATTCGCCCCGTGTAAAATAGAAATAACATTCGTTTACAACAATGTAGAATTAGATATTTATTTGCATTAAATAGTATTAAAGTGACATTACTTATATTCGCTACTATTAAATGACATATGACGAAATAAAATAGTAAATGGACACATTTTATAATTTGACATTGTACTAAAACATAAATAATATCTCCTACATGGCATTTTGCATCGTCAATATAATAATAATTATGTAATTATCACAAATAGGTTATTATGTAATGAGTAGCTAAGGTAAATTATATTTATCAATTTACGTGGCACATATTTACCAAACATTGTGAGCCGTTCACACGATAAAAAATATGTCGGTATATTTTTAACATCTGACCTCCGACAATGTAAATCGCTTCGAACGAACTTTTTTTCTCTTCAAGGTGAATATAAGTTATTTTAATACTGAATATTTTTTGCAATGCGTTTTTCGTTCATTCGGACCATCCTTATAACAAATACACCATCACTTGAATACGTTCATTTAAGCAACACAAATGATTTCTTGTCAATTATATAATATAGTTTTTTCATTACAGTCCGCTGCATGAGAAGCTACGAATGTTATATTATGATATACGAAACATGTATCCTATTTTTTTTAAATATTAATTGAGTTACCGCTTAATTTGCAGAAAGAACTCCATTTTATAACCGCTTAACGAATATATTCAATTTGAATTGGCGATAATTTTTTCGACTGTGACAAAATATTATTGGTATTACCACCATAAAAATTAATTTACATTTACCCATTGCAAATCAGATTTTGAGATAACACTGCGTATATAATTTAAACATCATTTTTGACAGAAAATCAAATCCTGTGGACTTAATCAATATTATTTTGTTATGGTGCGCACATGTTAACATAAGTGTATTTTGATGAAATAGAAGCCTTCCCTTTTCCCTATTTTTATACCATGTCCTCTATAAACGTGGAGAAATGGATTCCGTCAGTTTGAAGATGACCACTACAGAAATGGAGTATGTGAATATACAATGTTAAGACTTGTTTTGACTTGACAGATTTTTTTACAAGATGCTTCATATCTTGTGCATCTTTTGATTTTGTAAAATCTTGCAGATGTGAGTTTCGAGCTCACCACATTTTCAAAAAAAAAAATACTCACTTTCTTTGTTTCATGAATTTGAGCGGTAAGATTAAAGTTTTCCACAACCAAATCATTCATTATTATAGCCTATACCGGTTGTGTTTTACAAAGCTTATGGAACGATGTCCTCCTATCGATCCCCTTACATTAAAACCACACCAAAACATGAAGAATCTGCACACTATTAATTACTAAACGGTATTTTAACACGTAGAATAACGCGTTTCATATTTCGACATCATCAGTTGTCATAATTTAATAGAGAGTCATCGATATTAATTTTGACCAGTATACGTTTAAAAAAAATACATAACGCAATACAAATGCGTTTAAATGACACGATATCTATAAGCATCTAAAAATATCTGAAATTCGTGAGAAATAACCAGAAATCTTGAATAGTTCTTGCATATGATGCTGCGTCAACTCACTTGAATGTGAATAAATAAATAATCAATGAAGTCACTAGTCTCCAAATAAAATATTGGCGTTGCGATGTAAACATACAAGTACTCATCGATTCTTATCCTTATATTGTAATGTCGGTAGCCACTTATAGCTGATGTTATAACAACGTTCACAATAACATAATATTATATAAGCCTGAGAAGGTCAGATTTCGACGTAGCAACTCTTCCGACTCTTCATTAAGGAAGATACTGCATAATGAGCATACTGGAATCGTAATATTTTATTAGTAAATGTCTTCTGACACCAGCTGTCTACTATACTCACCTGTTTTATTTAGATCATATAGAATCTTTATTTTCGTTACTCCTTTAAATTGATATACATCACATTAAAAAGTGGATGATGTGCATCTGGAAATAATGGTGAGAAGCTTCTAACGAAAACCTTTAATTCAATTTATGAGACCGATAGTTACAGACTTTAATGTATATATACGAATTTTTTTAACCAACCAAACTGCTAGTAGTCCTGGTTAGAGTGGAATGTTTCAAGGAAAGAAATTGGTTCTTTTTGGTGAAGTCACTTGCTGCGTCGCTGGGATAAAGAGTACAAATCAAACACAATATTTTCAATTTTGTTTACAGTGTCCTGGAATTCCCGTTAAACTAGAGCAATGTATTCTGAAAAATATCATTATTATTCACATATTATAAGTCACCAGCGGTTAAGTTTTCGGCAGCAGAAATGATCTCTTACGATGCTGTCTTCACATTGTGGGATTGGAAACTTCAAGCGAGATGCGGATAAATCCAGTTTCTATTAAATGATCCTAAATTTAGTCTGACCCATATCGGCGCTTTCTTTTAATTTTGAATTTCAAAACGAGCTTCATTTTTATTGAAATAAGGCTAGAAAAATTACAAAACTAACATCTCATACACGAATACCATTGTTTGTGATTAGAAGTAGCGATAGATTCCTTACGTTGGCAAAAAAATGCATTTATTGAATAATTACTACATAGATGCAAACCTCTTTGCTTTCAAATTTTATCAAAATTACTTGTCTTTATAAAGTTCCAATTTTTTACGTAATCGAACTTCATATTACTGTAACTGAAACTTAAAAGGTACCAGAAAAAAATATGCTTTCTAGAAAAATTTTCACGGCAAACAGTTTAATACTGATTAAACTGACTAATAAAATAGATAATTAGCTGGCTTTAAAAATAACTGATCTCGGTCAACAGCGTCGGCTTTGCGCTGGACATCGAACCTTTGTACTTTCATTATGGGCGACAAAACGGTCACCGCTTGACTAATAATTATTCACTGATAAAATATTATTATTTTGCTCTGTAAATAATTAGCATTACTAATAAATTCTTGTTAAATCTTCATCGATAAAATTTCCGCCTCGCATACTTACATGCTCTGCCTTAACGAACTGGATAATAAATAATATTATAAGAATGTATAGTATTTTCCTTTTATTAAGAATTTGCAACAAAATTCGTCTTATCAATATTATATTATTATTGTTGATATATACATGTATACGATACTAATATTTTTTTATATTGTGTAATAATTGATGGTCCAAATTCTATTATCGTAAAATTACCATATGATCCCGTTTATCAAATAGTTTCAGTCGTAATACAAATTTACTTTAAAACAACATAATTACGATACAAATCTATTTTATTATGGTGTACTGTGTACAATAATTAATAATTTGTCTCGACAGACATAACAGTTACAGTATATTCTTCATTTTCGATTCTTGTTCATGCAACCACGATTTGGCCGGATAATCGGGTCTGTTAGGGTGCGTCCAGGTTGAGCAATGAATAAGCGAACGAAGGCTTATTTTGTACTGTCTTAAGCCTTCGTTCGCTTGTTTTTGGCGCAGCCTGGACGCGGCCTTAAATGCATGAATCGTTCCATAGAGATGTATGACTCGAGGGTCGACGAACCGGTGAAGATAAATGCTATTTATTTTAATGTACCAATAATTATGAGTTGTTACACATTAATATATGTCACCGCTCATAGAGCTATCTAATGTTTTATACGTATAAATAATCACAATTAATTACAGAGCGCAATATGCGCACCTATTATGGAAAAAGAAACTGAGGAAATGTTATTTGATCAATTCTGTTTTCTTGTAATTTATTTGTACAGATAATTCGCGTGTCAGAGGGTAACCTATTTCGCAGCGTTTGTTAATAAATAAACTGTTGTTTTTACATTCGTATAATTAATATTAATGCTAATCACATGCATTCAATTATATTTTATTATTGCTCTTAATATACGAATAATTTTTATTTTATTATTAAAATGGAAACATATTATTATATCTTGATATTCGGACATATTCGGATGCCATAATATATGAATAGAACAATTCCTGTAATAATATAAAAAACAAAAAAAACAGAACGTGCCCTGTAGGCCATGAAGAAGTGAACCGAACGTATGCGATTGAGTTAATTAAGTTATTTTCTTATCTATTGAATTATTTTGTTGAACTTAGAATTGAAGAAGTTGAAGAATTATTATAACTTTGAAAAGAGCTAATTCTGACAGTACTGCACCGGCGAACGAGAAGGTCTTTTCTCGACAAGGCTAAATTTTAACAGGGTATGATTAATTATAATAAGAATAACGCACACTCGAGTACACGCCAACCAAGGTCTTGGGAAGCTGCTTTTGGAACTTATGAAGAGCGCCTCACGTTCGTTACGCCACGGTATACGCCCGCATAACGGGTGTGGCGGGTGGTGGAGGGGAAAGCAAGTACTGCACCAAAATACATCATCAAAATACATGGCAGAATTTTATCTTTTATCACTTATACATGGAAAAGATTTTAATTTGGGGCCTCGTTTTCGAGTTACTTTATAAAATTTGGAAAACACTTCATTTTAGGTCACGTTTATC
This sequence comes from Rhyacophila evoluta, assembly GCA_022683975.1. Taxonomy (NCBI): domain Eukaryota; kingdom Metazoa; phylum Arthropoda; class Insecta; order Trichoptera; family Rhyacophilidae; genus Rhyacophila; species Rhyacophila evoluta. The sequence goes on along the minus strand of JAGVSQ010002013.1, from coordinate 12,003 downwards.
AACCCAGTCGCCCAAGTTCACCTCGGTGGAAAGGAAAAATAATATAGTCAAATTGAAGCGATTAAAATAATAAAACCTTTACCATGAATTATTTCCGATTCAACTACTCACCAACTGGCCTATTGGTGGTATCGTATATTGAAGAGGTTCATCACGATCAGATCACGTGTATGTGTGTGAATACGCATTTCAATGAAAAATCACTGCAATATGGTTAAATAAGTACATACTCACACAGATTTTATAGAAAATACGACTTAAAACACCGCATAACATACTTCTAGTCTGTACATTGTTATTCGAAAACCGAGTGTCGCCTTTCGGCATTTTTAAGTTATATCTCTAACACATAAGCATAGTGTTCAGTCAGAATGGAAGTTATAGTCTTGCAGTTGTAACAAAAAGTGACGTAATGTTTGCGTCATAGTTATAATTTGGGATTATTGTACATTGTAATAATTGCAAAAGAAGTGTCATTGTCTGGCCACATTTATAAAACAATGTTTACTTCGATCACATGACTACATCCTATGACGTATACTGTACATGCCAGTATGACTATTTTACTCATTGCCTGCTGAATGAAGTGAGTCAATTTATTGCACAGCTGTATAGTTAAGATGGCCTGCCACTCTGTTCATTAAGGACAACCTCGAATGCATTTGCGAAATCGATATTTACGATGAATATAATATATACAGCGATTGCGTTTATTTCCTGATCGACCGACGGTCAATTAACATATATTATTGTACAAATAAAATATACAGCCGCTTATTTTACACCCCCAGCGACGATCGATTTTGAGATTAATGGTTTCACTATGTTTTTTTTGCAACGCACTGTCACTGTTGCATTTGTATCGTTGTTGTAACTATTGTACAAATATATCGCTCTGGGACTCATCTAGTTAACCAACGGCAAGAAATAAATATTAACCGATGTCCCTTTCGATCTGTTAATGTCTATGGATGGTGATTGTCATTATTAATTAATTATTATACATATGAACGAAGGTTCGTATAGATAGGCAAACGTTTGTCGATATTTTTTAGTTTATTTAACACTTCGGCTTATCAGTCGTATAAATTCTCTCGTACAACAAAATGTTGGTCACTTAAAATAGCATGTTTCGGTAGAGACACACCTCTTTGACATGTGACGTAACGGTGTCTGTCTGATGACGTCACCGGGCACTGATATTTTGGGCGTCGGGAAATTTTCGGCGTCGCCGCATTTAGACCCTCCCACGTGATGACGGGACGTCGGCGTTCTTTTGATAAACAAACCACTTTGCGGCTATTTCCTCATGTGCAATCTAATACAAGACTATTTTTTACTGCACCTTTTCACAATTTGTATTTAGTTTCTTTCAGAGATATTGATACCAATTATAAAGTATGCTTTAATACGACATCCATTTTAACTGTACATATCTACAAATGGCAACTATTTATATTACAGCAGCTTTTTCCCGTAATCAATGTTGTCTTCTTATCGTGGATTTAAAGGAGCGTATACTATGAGGGTTAATGCAATCTGTTAAGGTTCGCGTGATATTGTTCATGCAATACTTCTGGCGTAACTTTGAAGTTCGACTTACGTTTGTTGCTTCACGGTCAATATTTGAAATTAAATCACGTATACGTAGAGAATGAAAAAAATAACTTTTCATCAAACATATTTTAATCACCATCATAACGTATGAGGGTGAGAATTCACTTTTCCCAAACTTTATATTGTAGTCCTAGACAAGCAACGGTTTAAGTAAATAGCATTTATCAGTGCGTTCTTACTTAAACCGTAGCCAGCTCCCGAAATAATTTATTTATAATACTTCCATGTGAAATCAGCGATTCCAAAAGTGTCGATATCATCAAAATATGTTTCTAACCGTTTGTAAATAGTGGATTGCACAAATCTCCACTGATTTGATTCGTAGCAAAAACTGTTTCTGTGTGAGAAATATCATAGCGAGCCATTTTTGTTTATATTCAAGAAAATTCTAAATATTAATGTTAGAATCCTTGCAGGCACTTTCACACTTATGCTTATACTCATGGTCCAAACAAATGGTTTTATTGGTTGATATCCGTGAAATATTCTTACAAATGTGTATCTAATGTTCTTCTATTTCTCGTTGTTCAGCAGACACAGACATGCAGCTGGCCGGGGGCGCCGGCGGAGGCGTCGGCGCTGCTGGAGGTGACGTAGGCGGACTGGCATCGGCGGGGGCTCAGCACTGCGCCATCTGCGGAGATCGGGCCACCGGAAAACACTACGGGGCGGCTTCTTGTGACGGGTGCAAAGGATTTTTCAGAAGATCAGTCAGGAAAAACCACCTCTACACGTGCAGGTTCGCGGACTTTACTAGTTATTGATCCGATAGTCCAATGATAAATATAGAATATATATTTTACTTCGTTAAAATTGAAACAATTCAAAATAATAAATAATTCAGATTCTCATATAACTATTTTTATTCGGTAATATTTCGTCTATCAACATCGTCTCGTTAAAAAATTTGTATTTTATTGCATTTTCATAAATATGTAAAATATGTAAATTATGTCTTTTGTACTTACACCGATTCCTAAATTGTCTGAAATGAATGCATTTTCAAGAAATGAGGCGCAAATATTTTTTGAAATTCATTCCTATTTAATAATTGTTGAATAATTGTTTTATTATAGCTTAGAACTTCTAACCTAGCCTAACCTTAGGTCCTGTCAGGACTTATACACTTGTCAATTCTATAGAAAACTCCGTATATTTTAGCTACAATTATTGATAACTTGTCACTTGTCTCCTTTGGTATGTTTACCCTATTATCTTGTCAACGCTTTGTTTACAGTTTATAGTCGCATTCTTATGACAGGGAAGCCTTATTCAACAATATTATAACAATTTCTAAAATGAATGTTCTCGTAAAAATGTCTTTTGTTTGTTATAAACTTTTGACTTACAATACTAGTCTGGATAGAAAAAATACTACGTAGAGTTATTTGGTGTATCTACGCATATGAAGAGGAATACTAATTTTAAAGGATTCTTTGAGATTCTTATATACTCAGTGACGTATAATGATTTTTTTCTCCAATTTATTCTAAGAAAGCGAAATTGTAACAGCTGATTTTTTTATGTAATTCCATAGAATCCCTATCAATCCGATTATCCGCTCATATCTCTGATCTTTATTTTAGTTTGGATAATCGGAACTCTTCTGTAATTGCACTTTTTCTACGCCGCCGCCTCAGTAATTAGTATTGAAAATGACATTGCCGCTGTTAATTACAGCCACAGTATATCATTTTGAACTTAACGCGGTGTCAAGGCGTGCTTCGCTAAAAAGTAATATGAATGCAATAATTACGTATTAAGTTTATTATAATATCGCGATTGTGTTTGCGTTTGACACAGGTTCAGCCGTAATTGTGTGGTGGACAAGGACAAAAGAAACCAGTGCCGATACTGCAGACTAAGAAAATGCTTCAAAGCCGGCATGAAAAAGGAAGGTTGGTACTTCAATCTCTATTTCTCCAATAGTAAATATTAACTCAACGCGACTCTTCCTAAACTGTGAGATGATGAATGGTGCATCTTCAATGGATGACTCTTAGCTATTATTTCGTAAAATATCAAATATGAAATTTTGGTGCTGTAAATTTATAAATTAAACGAAACAATGGTAATATAAATGATTTTATTGTTTAGTGAATACCGAGTGATTTGCACGCTTTTATAAAAATCTTAATGCTTTGTAATAAAACAAACGTCGAATTTCTTAAAGAGATGCATGTCTGATGTGTGGAAAAATACAGTCATGTAAGTCTCGTGAATTAATTTTATGACAATATAAAAAATTATTTCCAATTATAATCACTATTCAATCTATACGTACTTTAGATGTGAGCAATCGATGAGTGTCAAATAAATAATTCATTTTCATAGATTTCTCATTTCTTCTAATCCGAAAATTGATTTTGTGTCATAATTCATTATTAAATTTAAAACAGTGCTCCAGGCAATTCAGTTGAACAGTTTAATTATCTATGGGTTCCGAACCTAATATCTGTATGTATTTTTTCGTTTTTTTGAAGAAACTTACATTTTCTTTGTTAATTCACCATCTTTCAAAATTGGGGGTGCGTCATTACGTAAAGTTGGAGAAGTCCTGTACTGTAATGGGCCATCTCTTGAAGGTCTAAAGAGGTTCTGTATGTGCTTAATACTGATTTGTTTGCAGTGAAGATACATCAAATAATAATTATATGTCTTTATGTCAGTTTAACATTACCTCCTATTAATAGCTAATGATCAAGTTTTCACAGTTAGTTTTACTATTCATACGATAAATGTGTGAACGTCTCCACAAATTGAATGCATTCAATGACACAGTACTAAATGTACAATATTACCGAAACCGGCAGCTATCTGATTGAAAAATGAATTATTCCACACCACTAGCTTTCAGTTGTTCTTATATTTTACTGCAATGTAAACTGAGAGGCTAGTGTGCCAAACTCATTTATAGCATTCAACCCAAACCAGTTTCAAGTGAAGCTTAAATTTTTTTTTAACGTGTTTTGAATAAAATGCAGTGCCATGTATTTTGCAAAGAAACTAGATACGATAATTAAAATTGACAGTCAGTCCTTGATTAATCCGAAATCTTTTTGTAAATTTCAAGCAGACAAAAAAGGCTTATCCTAATAAAAATTATCCATTCCACAATTATTTTACTTTTTCAAATGAAAAATACATTCAAATATGATTTACTTATATAATCAATAAAACAAATATTGACTCCACTCTAAAGTCATTATAAATAATAGCGTTACATGACATTCATTATGTTAATTACAATCATCGTTATTTTCTAGCCATGTCATTTTTGTCATCTCTAATATGGCAAGAAAACGCAGCTGTAATTTGTAATACAATATGGTGTATATACATATTCTTTGATTAATTATTATTACTGTATACATTTTTTATGCAGCATCTATTGTACTGCCTTGTAATTTTTTTTTTTGCTCTTGTAATGTTATTAATTCTGTCTTTCTAATGAATGGGTTTGATGCACCTTAATTTTTTATATTTGAACCCTTTGAACTACTACTGCAGAATGAAATGATTTTGATTATTGCTGCACTAAAAAAAACTGTTTTCAATTGTTGTCTAATCACCCTTATGTCCTGATTGAACCCAATAACCTAATCAATGTGAAATTATATTGTTTAGAAATTTGGCATCTGATCTCTAGATTAATATAGAGATAATATCAAATAGATAAGTCATGTTTTATTGTTATTTCTTATATATATTTTTTTATAGTAAGGAGTATTGACATTACTAATACAGTTAGTTAGTTAGTTACTGTGTTGTTTTGACCATCCGAACAAAAAAATATGTAAGATGTAAGAATAACCTGTTAATCAAACATGATGCTGCATTTGAAGATATTTTTCTTTGTTCGTATATCTCACTGAATATGACTCGCTTAACTACTCAGCTTTTCTCCGGGCATCTCACTCTGAAACTTTCATCCCCCAACAAGATAATAGCATATAAAACTAAACGTTCATTAGCAAATTTTTATGTTTTACAAAAAAAAACACAGGCTTAATGATATAGACATCCACCAGGTGGATATACTGATTGCGAGAATTCATTGATCTTATTGAGATATAATGAATGTTTTGCGACTATAACTAAACTATACAAAAATATTCTTTTTCCAGCTGTACAAATAGAAAGAGATAGAATAAGCTGTCGAAGGCCAAGTTATGATGAACCGACTCAAGGAAATGGACTCTCCGTGGTATCATTGCTCAATGCTGAAATGCTCTCTAGAAAAGCTGTGGATCTCCTTGAGGTAATGATCAATTCCATATAAACAACCAGATTAGTAATTTAAAATAAAATTACTTTAATGCCTATTGATTTCCACTATGGCTAGGTACTATATTAATGAGATATTATAAAATTAAAAAGAGATCAGCCAGATATATCCAGTCCCATTGATACTAAATATAATTAAACTGTGAATATAAATCAATAAATAAATATCAAGTTTGTGAAAATAACCATAAACTTAACATTATATACTATGAACTCAAACTAAAGCCACAAAATACTTGTAATTTGTTCTACAATTCTTTTATTTGTTATGGTCTTGCACTATCAAGATCTTGGAAAAAAATTAACTATTTTCTTTAACAATATTCATATAAGGTCGTATTACCTCAAATTGAGAGGGTATTATTTAGTGATCAACTCTGGCATAGCTACCATAGAATAAGAATTTCAAATATGTCATTATTCCTCCACTCCTATAATCAAAATCATATTCCCTAATCAAAAAATTACAGTTTCGTGCATGACAAAACGAAAAAATCAATAATCACAAATATCCATGTTTAGAATTTTATCATAGGTTAACAATGTTATATCATGCGTCTTTCTTCTATTAACTACTACATGCAAATGAAACATTTTACCTAGTTTAATTTCTTATTTATTGACATTGAATATCCAATGATGCTGATTATTTAGTTTTGTCTTGAAATAATAATTTGACATTCCTATTTCTTTGTGCACCCGGACTCCAACTGCACACGCAACTGACTTTTTTAATGAACATTATTGGAATGCAAGAAATGGTTACAGTGTGATGAGCGAATGTTTATCATAAAATACTTCAATAAATTCAATAAATATACATTTCCACATCGCGGAAGTCCATGTATTATGCTTTAAAGCGATATGGTAATATGCCTCTCAGGAAATAGAAATCAGACAATGTGTTCAATTTAAAACCTAAATTGATAAAATTGATAATCGAGATAAAGCTGATAATATTTCAAATAGTAAAATTCAAATTATGGCAATAAAGATCTCTCATGTATGATTTTATCAGTGATTGTATTTACCACAAATAAACACAATATCAGGGGATTCGATTTTCAATTCAGCAAATTATTTAACAGCAGTATGAATAAGCATGATACTCCACTGAAAAATAATGCCTATTGGTCATTACTTCTATGATTTTTGTGTTTACAAAACTCGTAAGCTATGCATGGCCTTCTCCCCATACTTTACTTTATAATAAATATTATAGTTAACAGTTGCACATTTAATAATTATCGCTAGCAAAGAATCCTTACTAAGTAATTATATGGTGCTTACTGAAACAAATAATTTAATTATGAGATTAATAATATCATTAAACATAAAATAACAAGTGAAAAATTGATTTATGAGCTTGTGAAAATTAATTGTCAATGAATATGAAAAGGCAAAGTTTTTACAATACCTTTGAAGCTTCAAAAATATCAAGTATTATAATATACCATCGTAAGCGGCAATCTCATGGACCAAGAAAACATTGTGATGTATAAATTATGAGTTCAGCTGCTATACTCCTTATAATCTTTTGCTAATCCATCAAATTGCCAGTTACGATCTTTTGCCGAAAACGGCTCGATATGTTCATTCTTATCCATAATTTATGTTATCTGTTTGGTAACCCATAGTAAAACTCATTCGTTGCCAGTGTTAATTATGCACCCATATCAATACATCAATACTTCCCACGCTGTCACATGTCGATGACTAACAGCATGTTGTTATTGGAACAAATTCCCTCTCCAGACATCCCAGAGCTTTCCCTACTCCACCCAAATGCACGACTCGGCTCAGTCGCAAATGGTTCAGATGGGGTCGGCGAGAGACTGTGACCTGGCAGGGAAGCAGCTGGCCAACATCAATGACGTGTGCGAGTCCATGAAGCAGCAGCTCCTCATCCTCGTCGAGTGGGCCAAGTTCATTCCTGCCTTCACTGAGCTAGAGCTCGATGATCAGGTAAGATTATGTCTTTTCAATTTAGATATTCCATTCAAAATCTACTAAACTTAAATCAGCACTTCTAAAAAAATATTTACCACAGTACTTTTCTCTTACCTTGTTTTTCATGATTATGTATTATTTAAGGTTGCATTATTAAGAGCGCACGCTGGCGAACATTTACTACTGGGCTTGGCGCGCCGATCTATGCATCTTAAAGACGTCCTCCTTCTTGGAAATAATTGTATTATCACCAAACATACTGCAGGTAATTATTTTCCATTGTTCTTCTTCGCTTTGGTTTGGTAAGAATTTATTTTGAAATCATTTTTATTTACATACATATTTATAAATATTATGTACCAGAAGAAATAATAACAGCAATATGTGCTGTATATTATTACATAGTGTGGAATTTAAAATAACAAAGAACCACAGTATTTAAAGAAAATAAATGAATATGACAATCCAACATATTTTGGGTTGTTACAAAAAAAAGAAATTCACAAGTTTATTCAATTACTATATATTTCTGAAATTATTGCCATATTAACTAATTTTGTACACTTTTTATTCAAATCTTATAATCTTAATATTTAAGGAAATATACTGTTTATTTTGTTCAAAGAAAGACAAGGTGTGTTATGTATTAATAAATTTTGAAGTAACTTATGAATCCACAATTTGATTCAAATGTGCAATTATTTTATTTCCCTTCAAGTAAAGTTTTATCATAAAGTGCTGCAGAATACCAAAATTTTCACTTCATTTAAAGACATTTTGAATAATTTTTAAAAAGCGATTTATATAAACATGACTCACTCTTTCGCTACTATGGTAATAACATGTGTTTATTATAAATCAATCAGAAAATATCTAAGAAGATTTCAAATTCCTTTACCATGCATTAAAATAATCAGTTTCCATATATTATTTTTGTACCATTTTCATTTTTTTTATAAAATTCCAAGAAAATATCTATTGTCTACTTTTGTAATAAAGCATTCTTTCAAAACCTTGATAAAATTTGTACCTTAATAATATTTTCGGGTATAGAAAAGGTACATTAATTTTTTTATCTTCTGACTAAAATGGAAATTGAAATAACAGTCAATAAATTTTCACATTTCAAATTATCAATTAAATAAATACATTAGCAATGTAGTGGCACTTGAAATTGTCTTAGCGATAATTTATTTAAATTTAAATTTTTGAGGGGACTATTATCAAAACAATGCACCCATACTAGAGATTATGAGTTTTGATACTAGTCCACTTATTTGCATTAATATGAGAGTTTTAAAAAACAAAACGAAAAGATATTTTTTAACTCTCAAATCAATGCAAAACATTGATACTATGATTATTATGAGTGTTTTTTTTTAAGGTGTTTTGGCATGTAAATATATATCTAACTGGGGGGATATCAATAATCATTTATAAGTACATAATCATGTTTTGAAAAAAAACTAAATAAATATATATCGCAAAAGAAAACCAAAAAAATTTGACATCGACGGTAAAATTTTTTTAGCTCTAGTTATCAATGTTGTTTTCCTTTATCTTAAGTTATCGCACAACATTCACAATATTTTTAAATAAATTCTACTCTATCTCTCGTTTGATTTTTTTGTCTGCAGAACATTAATTTTCATCACCACTTCAAAAGTAGAGCATATTTTATGGGTCTCCACAAAGGAAATATTTATCTTGATAGAATTGAAACTTGAAAATGACAGAATTGGTTATCGACCAATCATTCAATCCATTGTGCATCCAGTTCTGCATTTAAAAATTTAAAAAATCTCACTATATTAATAAAAATATATTTTTGGTTCAATAAACGTTTTGTTTCTCATCATTCTTATGAAATTCTTTCTGTCTCAGAGTAAACATCATTTCATAAAAATAAAATACTACCTTTCAGTATTAATAGTATTATTATATTCATTTACTCTATAGAGGATTCGGATATAAACTAACATAAATATCTATTCTTCACATTGTTTTTTTTTTTTTTGGTAAAGGGCACTGAATTATCACCATGCACAACTTGCGTTCACTAATTTTACTATAAAGGGACATCACAATCATTTATATCTGGTAGAGGAAATGTGACATTTATTATATTGTAATTGTAATTGGCAAACCATGATCATTGTTACTATTCTCAATCTGGAGCAAAAAATAAAAATATTTAGACTATTATATACTTATACTATATACTTACACATTTTAATTTTGTGTTCGAAAAAGCACAGTGAAAAAATGTGTGCTCAGTATTTATAAAACACATTTAAATAGATGGCATTTACAACACTAACACCTACCGTGTTTCCCCAAATATAAGACCCCGTCTTATATTAATTTTGCACCCAAAAAATGCGCTAGGGCTTATTTTTGGATAGGGGTTAAATTTTTGACAGTATAGTCTATAAAATACATATAATAACAATGCTCGTGCAATATTGTAGTATTACATATTGTAGTACTGTATGTGCAGTATTGTATTTTCACTAGATCTTATTTTGTTATAGGGCTTATAATAAAACCATTCTCAAAAGTCATGGTAGGGTTTATTTTCAGAGCGGGTCTTATTTTCGAGGAAACACAGTATTTATTTATTAATCATAGAATTTCCAATTTACTACCCACACTTTTTCGTTAGTTTGTTTTTAAAATATAAAAATCTTAAAAGCTCAAAATATACCACAGTATTATTAAAAGTTAAACTTATTAAATTATATAGTACAGTAGACCTAAATATAAAATTCTTACAGATGCGGATTGAAAATAAATATGTATACACAAATCAGCCACACAATTAATATGTTTCTGTGAATATATTATGTAGGTATTAATTCATTATTTTACCATATTTACACTCAGACAGAGCACAACGAGAAAGTAGATAGCTTCATTTATAAAAATCAGTTGTGTCAGCCATCCAATCAATAAAAAATTATTTCCTAATAAAAATCTTTAAAATTCGGTTATTAAACATTTTTTTTTTATTCTATATATTAAAAATAGAAGTTAGTCGTCATATATAGTTTTCAATGAATTAATCATTATATGCAGTTGCAGTGCTTTATGGTTTCGGATAATACCACGCATACATCCAGGCAGTATGGTTGGTGTGCAAGGTAACTGTTGCGGTATAAAACATGATATAAACAAAATTCGTTTAAGAAATCCCCAGTGCGAGTAGTTTGATGTAATTTGTGTGGCAACACGCAGTGGCCATGTGTTTTTCATCAGATTCCGGAGTGGCGCCCAACTTAGACATCAGCCTGGTCGGATCTCGGATCATGGACGAGCTCGTCAAGCCTATGAACGAGGTCCAGATAGATGACACTGAATTCGCCTGCCTGAAAGCAATTGTCTTCTTCGATCCTAGTAAGTATTAAATTAATGATTTTATTCCATTATGTAGAAAATTTTCCAGTTAATTTAAAGCATTAATGGAAATATTCAATAATATGCAAAGATTATAATATTCCTACCAAATTTGACTGTGTGTTGACAGTGATTACATGTGTACCGAAAAGGAATTAATAACATTACGTTATGAATGGTTAACTTAGCACTTCTCAGTATGGTTGCCATAAATTAAAATTGTTTTTCCTCATATGTACAGCAAATCAAGTTGTTGAAGTAGCGAAAACTTTGAATTAATGATAAATTGTTTACTTTCTTAAAGTTATTTTATATCAGAAAAAAATATCATTTCTCATACATCTTAAAGTCTGACTGCACTACAGTAGAATTAACTCTGATCCAAAGTAATATTTCTGTGATAAATTGGACAATGATGGCTTAAATTAATAAGGATGTTATAAATATAATTAGGGAATTGAACGAATTACTCTTAGTAAAAATTGTGTAGTCAATAATTAAATTCATTGAATTTTAATAAGAGAATGAAATTTTCAAAATCTCTACCGACTGGCTTGATATCGTTGATATCGGAGAAATTAGCACGGCCTGCTTAGAGAACTTTAATATTAGTGCAAAGCTTGTCAATTTTACTGTTTGATGCCTATTCTTTCAGATGCAAAGGGACTGTCACAGCCGGAACGAATCAAACAACTTCGATACCAGATTCAGATCAATTTGGAAGACTACATTAATGACAGACAGTATGACCAG
>JAGVSQ010002012.1:0-25826 GCA_022683975.1 Rhyacophila evoluta | reverse complement strand
AAAATTCTGAATTTATATTATATAATTTTACAATATATGATCGTTGAAAATTACGAGTATGTGAAGAAGATAAGTTAATATTCAAAGTAACTAAAACTTGAAAAGCTCAAAGTGGTAGTTTATTAAAAACATCAAGTATATGAATAGTAAATGATACGTTTCAAATTTTCTCAGAGTACAGCGATGATGTAAACAGTTTTCTAATGCAAAGTTCACACGAATCGCCTGGAGCGAAACAAACTGAGGAGTCAGAAATCTCAAGGGACTTTTTAATACAGAACGATAAACTTTCTCCTCCAAGTTTCAAGAAACATTAAGATTAGCAACATTCTGTAAATCTTGTGTGATCCCTTAGTCTCTTTTGAGAACAAGTATTCATATTATGAATAAGTTTTGAGTGGTATTAAAGCTTCTTGCATGAAACAAAATCTATTTATATTAAATTACATATAAGCGTTGTCTTAAGTAATTTATATACCCTTAATGTATTGCAAAAAGTAACACTTAAGTATATTTATGTATATATATATTAAACTTAGAAGGAAAAATAACGTTATCCTCAGATTTCTTAAAATATATTTTTTTTCGATAACGACAATGTATACAAATTAATACACGTTCTAACAAAAAGATGAAAGTTCAAAATGCCAAATCAGTATAAAAGTTCACCTTTAAAGTTTGAAAAAATAAAAATCTATGAAATTAGCGACCATACAATGACTTTTTACCAAACAAATTTTATTGTTTTTTCTAAATAACTTATTGCATTAATATTGTATTGACTAAATAAAATACCACTATTATGTACGTGTACTTAAACGTTGTGTCTAATAACTATTTTGACTTTGATCCAAAACTATTAAATAAATGTTTTTGCGCGTCCTGTAAAATTTGTTCTATGTGCGTTACGTCCTTTTCCTTTCCATAGTTAGTTATGTATACATTATTTTATTTGTTGTTAGATTAATTATAACCAAGAGGTAAACGTGCACGTCTTGCATCTAGAAAATTCAGGTTTGATTGCTATATCTGTCAGAATTAAAAAAAAATACAAAAATACATGCCTATTGGATTGAAAACATGTCTAATAATCAATTATCATGAAAATAATCTCACAAAGACACATCATGTTTTGATCCATATATTCCACCTTCGGAGCTGAAATGGTTAAAATTTCTCAAAATAATTCACAGTTAACTGTACACAATGAAAACTCGATATAATGTTTCTTAAAAACTGAAATTAAGTACGCTTAAGTTTGTTATAACATGATTTATAATATGACTAGTGCGACGAAGTAGCTGGTGGAAAAGAAATAACCATCTTACAGTTAAATATGAAAGTCAATTGCTGCCTTTTTTTACTCTAGTTTATATTCCGCAAAACTCCTTTGACATTTGATTCATTTCAAATTCAATGCACGAAGAAAAAGGAAACATGGTAATATATAAGAAGACGTATAAAAAAGTTTTTTGATCTACAGACAATTCGTCTTAAAGGTGTGTATGTCAAAATCAAATGTGCATACACAATCGATCGTATGTAAGAATAAATTGATTCAACTCACATTGAAAACCGTTTATTGAGATTTATTAACTGATTCAACCATTGTTTTGGAAAATTGGAAACGTTATTAGAATCTATAATCAAAATTTTACATACAATTTCTTGACTATCGACTTTATTTTTTTTATAATCTGCTTCAAATCTCAAAGCTGGAACCTTACTTTATGTGATATTAATATGTACTGCATTCATTTAAAAAAAAGAGTGTCCCAAAATAAGTTAACATTTTAAGCTTGCCTTTATTAAACTTGCCAAAAAAGCTAAGTAATCATTTTTCCCATTAGTAGAAAAGGTATACAATCAAAAAACCCCAATAAATTGTCAAAATTAAGATTAAACTAAGCAATTAGGTTTAAAGAGCTAATTCGATACCATTAAATTAAATAATAATATGAGTCAATTGGTATATAAGGTTCGGGAGAGAATATAAATAACTTTTTCTGCTATCAGTATCGTCTGAGTAACAATATCAGATGTGTGTGTGCATAAATAAATTTTTAAGTACGCGTATAACTTTGAGCTAATTTATGTAACAAGCTTACGAGCCACAGTTTGAAGATTATAAGTATATCCTAATAGTGTGATAGACAACCGCGACTCTCATCAAAGTTTCGAGAAAGATTTCGAACTTTCCGAACCAACATTAAATTTGGTTGAACATGCTTTCAAGAATTTAATATATCCCTCTTTGTTAGAGACTTAATATTAAACATATTGTGGAAAATTAACGCAGACATTTAACAAATTTCATATCTTCATCGCACTGTTAACTTTTTAATTGATTTATTAAAATAACAATGTACCGGAAGTAATTGTGAAAATCAAACACAGTTTTCATCATTGTATTCGCTTGTTTAAGTTAGTTCATTCAATATTACAGTTTTATCTTTAATTTAAAAATATTCCGCAGAAGTCTGCTCAGAAAGTGGAGCATATGGATCTATACGGTATGAATATATCCATTATAGAAACAGAGTACATATAATATAATATATCCACTTAATGTAGACATTTTCGACATATATTTACAAAAAATATATTACCAGCTAGGTCCATTAATCCATTGGAAATGCAGTGCTGCATCTTAGTATTTAAAAATTGAATAACCCTAGAGATTGAACCTACAAATTTCGTCTCAAAAGTTACTTCAACTTTTCGACCATTGGGAGCTTTTAATAGAACCATAATGTTTTTAATACAAGTATATTATTTATTTTCTCCTTTATAATTCTTAACAAACCAAACAATTTCACATCTTTTAAATAATATATTAGTTCATAAAATGTCAAGTGTACCATTAATTTATATTCTAATAGAGTAATTCAAATTTCTTACAATCTCTAAAACAGTAATTTATAGTCGTTGTTGTTTTATTTTTTTCGTTTTAATATTGATATAAAAATTATGCTTAGTATTTTTCTACCTAATATGCCCACCATTCACCCGTTCCATCCTTACCACATGGTCTCAATCAGGCGTATCCCGGAGCTCTGACATCGACAAGTGATTTTCTTTATTTGACTGGAATGTTCGGGGAATAAATATAAATTACACAATATTTATATTACCACGCAGTCAAGCTCAGTATTAGTCTAGAAAAATATATTATAGCATCAAAAGAAGAATGTTACATACAATTTATTCTGTCTTTATTTTTATAAAACTGACAATTTATTAGCTGTAATAGAATAATTTTAATATTGCTGTTGCTATCTTGTTAATTTAAGCCGTTATTAAAATATGTAGAGATATTTTAACATATATGCTGCAAGCCCAGTATCGAAATATTTTTTTTATAAAACGCGTGCTCCAGAAAAGGATAATTTAAATCAATAAAATTACTTTTGATAATATTATTTAGAAACGTATTTTTTTCGTGAAACAATGTTAGTTCACCTAACCTATTGCGTAAAATCTCGTGAATGTGTGATTTTTTATTAATTATTTTACCCATGTAGGATTCAAATTAAAAACATCTGGCACATGACCGCTTTCTCAAGTTGTATTGCATAATTTCATTTGAGAAACATTTTTGAATTGTCAAATAAAATATATTATTCCAAAAATATATATTTGCAGACCAAAATACAGTTAATTGATTTTTGTACGATGGGAAACTATTCTGATTTCTATGTGATTTCAATTATAATGTATTTGCGGGTGCAGAACAATAGTTAAGTCGAACTATTCCACTGACTTTTGTGAGCACATTTGGCAAATAACATACGATTTGGTCATCCGCATCAATGGAGGAGATATGGCATGCCATCCCATGTTAGTTTGTCCCTATAGCAATTATTGAAAAGCCTTTGTGTCTACCCTGTCCTTTAACCTCTTTCATTCAAAAGATTCTCAACTAAATACACACAATAAAAGTAATTATTTTTACCTTTAGTCACCTTAATTAGAAATACACATAACAAAAAATGTAGGTAGTAAGTATTTAAGAACCCATTACAATATATGGAAGTGTTCTGTTATATATTTGAGTTAAGCTTTTTTTGTGTCTATGAATACGATTGAAAATTAATAAAGAACAAGTATACTACGTATAAATAATTAGTTTTAAATACATGTGTATCAATATATTTAATATTAATTATCTAAACTTTTGAATATACATATTTTGATCAATACAACCATGATTTTTTAAAGTGATTTTATACTTGAAGCCATATTAAGTAATCAATACATATTTTTAAAGCATGTGGTTGTAGCGACACGTCATATATACTTTAAAATATTTTTGATTTCCTCAAAAATTAAATACTAATTATGCACATTTGAATATATACTAAATACTAAATTGGTGTATATTAATTACACTTAAAAGTGACAAAAGTTTAAAGGAGCCCACACTTTACTTAAAGCTTAAATTAATTAAGTTAGAAAAACACAGAGAATTTATTTAAAATATTTCTAAATCTGTTATTTATTCTATTACAAATGCGCTATTATTCAAGATTGCAAACTTTAATAATAAAACAATCAAGTTTCTTTATTCCTGAAAAAAATGTATTACGTTAAATAAAATCAAATAGTTTTAAAATCAATGCGAAATAATGTGTAGTAGTACACAAAAGAAACTGCTGAGTTCGCCCCGAAACCAAAATCAGACCATAAATGCCGCTTCATCCAATAGGTCACTCTACCTGCCGAGCTTGCTTTATAGAAATCACTTTTCCATTGAAATTTAACCTTTGGAATATGTGCCGCAACGGAATAAAAAAGGCAATGATGTATAAAATTTTGAAGCCTCTATTTTTGCGTAAAATATTAAAAATAACTCATACTCTCGACAGTTCGGAATTGATTTTAAACTAGAAATTATAACATTAGATTTTTTAGAAATAACAATTGTTGATTTGAAACTTGCTACTCTATAAACTTCAAATAGAAAGTTTAACTTTATAGATGAATAAAAAACCTTATTTTTAAAGATTAGAAGTAAATGTGTCATAGTTATTTAACAATATTACAGATTCAATTTAACAGAATAACATACTTTTCAGTACATTTTTTACTATATCAGCAGACTCTTTCAATAAATTTATTAATTATTTATTGATTTCCTGGTGTTTCCATGTCATTATTTTTAAATATCTTTTTTTACACCAATAAAGGATAAAAATTTAGTAGAATTTTAATCTTATTATTGACTAGTTGAATATTTGGATTACAATAAAATTCTTATAAACCCACTGAATCATTTTTATAAATAACTGGAAATGTAAAACGTCCAAGCCAATAAGATACTTTTTTTAAATATAATTGATTATATTCAAAATATATCCATACCTTCTTCGAAAAAAACTTGAAACTAGTTTATATTAATCAAACTCACTTGGGTCTATTTACCAAACGATATTAATAAAAAAATATGCTTATTTGGATCCCAAGGATGATCTTACTTTGAATAAACGTACCATAACATCATTTGATAATCTTTTATTGCTTTCCTGTTCTTGCAATATATTTAACTCCTATATTAAATTTATAGCAAGAAGGTTTCGTGCTACTGATTTACTTTTTACAATCCTAGAGCAATAAACTTTTCAACTGGTAAAGCTTTTCCCACATGTTTATGCATATTTACATATCATACAAAGCTTTATTGTATATATTCCCATTATTCAGCAATTTTCAATAGTTTGGCCGACCTTTATTATACAAATTGGAAGCTTTTGCTGCCAATCGCTTCAAAGATTTCCGCAATGCCTTTATTTAAATTCTAACATACCTTTTTATTTGATGTCATATATTTTTCTATTGAAAATAAAATATTCCATCTTTTTAACATATTTATATATTAACTTTTCAATTCTTTAAAAACTTCACATAGAATTTGGATTCAATTGACATCATTTACATCTCATTCTTCTTCTTCATAATTCCTTCCAATGTAGACTTCAGAGCATAAGGACAAATTATAACACATTTATGAATCCCTATCACTGGCTGGTGCAGTTCAACCTTCCTAGGCTCCATCTTATTTTTAAGACAAGACCATCTTCAAGATCCACCGAATACATTCTATAGAAATTATTTAGTGGAATTTCACAATGCTTAAATTTTTATGAATAGAAAAAAAAACATCTTTAATTTAATTATCACTGTAAAAAATGAAAAATATACATATATATGCTTAGTTACTTGTTTTATGACAAGAATTATTTAAAAGAGGTGTAGTTCCAAGGTAAAATTATTTCACTGCGCCAAAATTCAAAATTGAAGATTTTCAACAAGTATTTTGTGTATAGTAGAACCATATAGCATATTAAACAGTAGATGAAATCATTTTAGAAAATTTTAAAAACAAAAACAAACATTTAAAAATATCCTATATACTTCTTTCATGCAAAAAAAATACTCGTTTAAAATATTTTCCATTCAATTTTGGCACATATGAATAAATTTTCTTTGGAACTACCCTCTTCATATTATAATAAACTTACAAATAGGCTACATTAATAAATAAAACAATCTATTTCTTTTTCGAATTGTCTAATAAATCATTTTTACCAAACTAATTACACTATAAAAAGTAATAGTATTCAGTGAGTACCGTTCTTAAAAATTGAAGTCCTTGATGAGATAATTTTTTTTCGGAATTTTTAATAGATTTTAAGCATCAAAAAATCAATATACTAATGGCGTTTACGTAAATGATTTAATATTTCTACAGAAGAGTTTATTAATAAAAACAATACTGCAAGTTAAGTGATAAGTTTACGATTCATAAGTTAAATATCGTTTAGGGACGCATTCAATCTAAGCCCTCGTTAGATATGTTATGAACCTAATGACTCAAATCTAGCAGCCCAAGAATGTATTTCTTACCATAAATGTGTATGCAAATGGCACCATCAGAACACTAAGTGCTTTCACATTCGCAAAGCAAAACATCGTGATGGGAGAATAAAAATACCTGGCAATCGTCTGTTAGGCTCCATATAACATGTATGTGATATTTACAAAGGTATTATACTCGTATATTAAAAATTTCATCAATCAAATTGTTTTTTTTTTATTTTTAAATATACCTATCATCTTGGAGACTTTATTTTAATTATTATATAAAAAACAGAAACGCATCTCTAATTTTTACTACCACTTCAGTAGTAAAGTAAGCATGGTGTGAAAATTTACCTCTTAATTACCGGGGAGATGTTATTACTGAAATGTTGTATTAATATTTTTAAATATTTTCTATTCTGATTCCAATAAGAATAATTCATTTAAGTATTTTGAATGGTTGTATTTAACTTGAGTTTGTTATACAAAAACAGGGTTATCAGGTTTTAAAATCCTAATTCAATTAAGTAATATTGTATAAAAAAAACAATGCACCGTTTTTATATTTCCCAAAGTTTTTACGCAAAAGAAACTCGCTTACCTTTGTTAAATGGCTCCCTGAAGAAAAAAGAATACATAAATAAATAAAATAGCCAAATGAAATTATGTTTGTCGTTAAAGGCAAGTGTTGCCACACAAAGTGAGAGGGTGGGATAATTCCCGAGCTGGAAGGTAGTAGGTGGAAAAACAGGAAATGGCTGCATGGAAATAATAATCATCCGGGAAAGAAAAAGAGAAATGCGAGACGACGAATGAAAACCCCTTGCCAAATCACTGACAAAAAAGTTCGGACTGGACTATTTTTCCTGGCTTTTCCCGGTCGCTATAATTACTCATTACAGAATGGGATAACTTTTCAAAAAAGAATCGTTATTTTGAGTTATTGCCACCCTTTTGTAACGGCTCCTGGTGTTAAAATAACATATATATGACTGCTGAATGATGACTTACTTTCACAATTAGTTGTTTATATGTTTTGCATAATAAAACACAACAATTTCTACATTAATAAATGTCTCCTAAAATTGAGTTACATCAGCTTTTGTTAATGCATTTAATTTTTGGTGTTCGAAATTTTAAAAAAATAAAATTATAAAGCTACAAATAACCAACCAATGTATTTACTAAAATATATTCAATACTGATTTATTTTAAGCGTTTAAGAAATTTTTATCATAAAACTTATCAAACTAAAAACACACAACACATAACTATACGCTTGACAAGGATCCACAATTAATCGATTTTTGGTACGCGAATTTTTTACAAAATTTAATTATAGGCATCTAATTTGCATTTAATCAACGCAATATCTTGGTTGGTTCTGTGCTTTTCTATTTATTGAAGTTCAATATAAAGCTATTGTAAACTTTTTTTGATATAATTAGTGAAATTGTTATTACATTAAAATAAATCAACTTTTAATCCTTTCTTACAAAATGTATATAATGTTTTTTCTTTTAATTTCAGGTGAGTGCTGCAATATTTTCTATATAATTTTGTTGATAATCCACTGAATTCAAAAGCTTCCTTTCTACTTCACAACATCATTTCAGGTAAAAAATAAACATTTTAGTCCTTAATCTTACATGGTTTTAGCATTGGAAATATTAAACAAAAACACAATATTCGAAAATAAACATAAATGTTGAACACTTAGGCTTTTTTTACACTAAACTTAAAAAATAACTGGTGCAATATAATGATCTTCCTAACCATATTAAACCATAAAAAGAAAAACGTAATATGTATCTACACAATGTGAACATATACTCTCCAATGATCCAGTATATATATCTGAATATTATGAATCCATGTCTTGATAGTTTATTTTTTACGAAAAGTGGTTGTTGGACAATCGCTCAACCCAATAGGTAATAGCGACGCACGCCAACCTTACATATACCGAGAATATAAAAGGATACGCTAGTAGTTACTATAATGATCATTATGTTTTATGAATCACCTACAACCAATCTTTCAAAAAAAAATGTCATGGCGAATCTTCACAATGTGCACACATGGACTTAGTTCAAATTTATGAATGCACTTCTCGTATCATATGAAAATATTAGTATGAGTATAACATAATGTAAATGATATTTAGAGCTTTTAGAAGAGCTTTTTTAGTATGAATACATTCACCAAAATCGTAAAAATTTACAGCTTTAAATTTAGTATCGCTTTCTCGGTAGCATAGCTGATAGTGTACGCGGCCAGGAAATGCGGGTTTGATTTCCTATCTATTGGACTTAAAAATGCAAAAAATTAGGACTGGTTTCCCATTGGGTTGAGAAATCATCTAACAAATAGTTTCCGTAAAAAAATAATCTGTCTAAGACGTCTTCACATTGCGGAGATCTATATACTCTATTTTCGGAGTGTATATGTTGTACACTGTGTAAATCCATATGCAGCACTTTGGAAGTGAACATAGTTTAAAAAAATGTACTGAGTCAGAAATATATTAGAATCATCAAGCTCATAAATTGGATGTGTATTCGATTTTTAAAGCAGTAAGAAAAACACTTGAATGAAAATCCAGTGGTAGTGAATATATTCCATTTTGCATAACTCGGGTTCAACTACTTTTCTTCCAAATATATTCATAGACTTGAAAAGTCGTAAAAAGCATTCCCACCGTACATAAAGCTTTCCAAGTGATAATATTTTTTTTTTTACAATGTTTACTTTTTGGCGAGAGGCTACTGGATTTTTTTATGCTAAATTTCAGTTTCACTAGTACGTAAAATAGCTGTGGACAGGATTTTTCAAGCTTTGAAGTATTCCCTTGAGCATAATAATCGAGATAAACCAGCTTAATATATTGACTACCCCTTAAAACACTCCTAACTTTTTAAAAATGTATAATATTTAAAGCTGTTTTGCAAAGCTTACGTATTTCTATCTACACTACGATTACCGAGAGTTTTTTTAACTAAAGTTTTAGTTAACATAGTATTACCAAAAATAAATATGAATGATAAATATTGATTCCAAATTTAGAATCGACAAGAAACAATTTCATTTTAATAAAAGTTTTCTTTTTAACATATGCAAATAGTTTTATAGTAAAGTTTATACGAGATACATTTTTAAATTAGACATTGGTGAGCTTTTGATTCTTTTGCGATTTTCACACCTTTTTTTCTCAATTTGGTTTAGAAAATGATTTACAATACTTCGTTAAAAATACACTCAATACAACTTCACGTAATTGATTATTAATTATTTGATATAAATATATAACTTCTTGATAATTTTATTGTAAATAAAATCGATATTTTTTAATATGTATAACATATGAATGTATTTAAGTATTATTTTTATTTGTGGGAATATAGTTCTATGTTTTCATCAATTTTTCATTGAGTATCTTAAATGTTTAGTAACTTAGAAGAGCTTTTGATTGCATGTCCGATTTCTAAAAAAATAAATTCTCAAGGACAAGTTTTAGTCAAGCAACATTTCATTATCATGTTATCGTGAGTAACACTAGTAATGTTTCGAATAAAATATTATTATATTGTGGATACTATATATTGAATGCTTTTATTGCAGTAAACGATAAAAATATTTGTTTTTCTAGGTTTATTTAGCAAATCACTACTTAATATGTTAACTTGAATAATTCTGAAGAATAATGCTTCGAATAAAAGAAAATGACTTGGCATTAAAAAAGTACGAAACAAAAAAGTTTCAAAACAGCTTTCTGTAACTTCATGGCTCTTGTATGCCAAGTAAAACTGTTTTTGTTTGCAAATTGCCTACTATTTTACATTTAACCAAATTCAATGAAAACGGCAATAGGAATTTTCTAAACTGCACCCATAAAAATAAACGACATCTTATTGTATTACACTAGGAAATCTTTTTTGGTAGTTTATTCTGTCTCATATATTATTCTTTGAGTGCGATATCCGTTTTTGGGCGTATAAAATGATACCATAAACACGAATCTATTATAATATTACTATCGAGGAGCCTTTTTCTCAGTGCCTTTCATTATTTCTAACTAATAAGCAAATCCTTTTGAAAGTACCCATAATCAGATCAATTAGCCTCTCAGTAGGTGACATAGTTTTGCCTCAGTCGGGTGGAATCAGCTTTTGCAGTATAAAAATCCATCGAGATTTCTCCTCTGCCTGACTCCTGTTGAGACCCTAAGCTATCCGGTTGTTGTGTCACTGATTCGAACGCAGCATTTTTTGTTCTCGTGCAGAGACCTTGGCCATGGCCACAAACTTTGTCGATATCCTACATGAATCCAGTATCCCCAAAAACGGGGACCAATGTATGCATACTTGGAGTATATATATATTGAATCCGCTTAGGTAAAAGGCATGAACCATCAGTGTTTTGAAAGGTGCTTTTGTTTTAAAAATCACAATGTACATTACAAAATACACGTTCTACTAAAATAAATCAAGCTATGCTGAATTGTTATCTATATTCAACTTAAGATTTACAAAAAGAAGGACATACTAAATTTTCATGCAGGAAAGAGTAATCATACCTCATTCGCGGCGTTATTGTTATGTGTGGGTTATTGCCTTTTGCCTAAACAAGGTCAATATATCTATGTATATTTTGAGAAAAATAGTTTAATTATAAATGATTCAACCCAAAATATAAGTGACGATATATCTCTGCTTTTCAATTATATTATATAAATAAATGATTATTTAAATAAAGTTAACTCTTGCAATATTATATTATTAAAAATAAATACAAATTTAGCCCAATTTCAATCTCATAAACAATGTCAATATAAAGCTCAACATATTGCGCGAACAATCAATCCATCAAGTATACTTGACTAAGAAATACAAAATTGGTCATTATCGTAACATTTAAAGCTTTTTATTTATTTTATTATATAAATTATGAATTTAAAGAGATATGTATTGATGCCACCTATAATAATCACTTGAAATCAGTGTTAAACTAAGTGTTGTAAAAATAGGAGTAAAACATGAAGTATTTTATTCTTTTTATTTTATGGATGCTTTTTGAAAGTAAGATTTCAGTTTAATTTAAAAGCTGATTATAAAAAGCTCTGGCAGTGGATTGCATTATTTTATCTCCCATAACTCTCCTCAAGGTCGTACGCTGTTGCTTTTTGCTTGCGAAATTGTTTGGAGAGTTAAAAAGAACAAAATGTTGGCATATTTTTTTGTATAAACCGGCAGATTTTCTTCTATTATTTGTTTAAATGGTCGTAAAAATGGTTTGCAAGTAAAATACGATCGGCCACCGTGCGGCAAACAATTAACAACAGCGGTGTCTGTTTTTATTTGGCAAACACTGGGGTAGTAAATTAATTTTGGTTACTTCGCCTGGTTAGAGCGGTGAATTGCTCTATTTGCTAGCGGTTTTGTGCATTTTCGAACCAATTAAATAAATATATATATAATATAAGCATAAATATGCTTACATTTTAAGCGGACACCATACAAAAAATGATAAATTTTAATAATAAAAAAATAAAAATAATTTGTGACAAAAATGTTCCAATCCTAAAACTTTCTTATCTGGTGGGCTCATTTAGAACTTTTACAGTTGTTTGAAAATAATGGAAGTAACTTAGTTTAATACTCTTACGATCACAAAATTTAAAAAAACTGTGTATACTATAAATCTCTTAATTTCTTAACTAAGAGTGAAAAAAATTAATGTTTCTTTTAACTCAGTTTATTACCCTGGTTCGTAATGTGGTTATATTCACCGACTAATGCAGATTTCTGAAAGTTTGAGAGATTATTGATTAATTTTAAATAAATTTTATATTATTGATATTATATAGTTGAGATGAAAATGCAATTTGATTGTTGAGTTAAATTTAATGAATTCTTATATAAATGTTTTTGTTAATGCATGACAATCTTATGGTTTTATTTATGTATTTGGAATTATTTTTAATAGTTCAATCAATTTTAATTCATTTTTTTTAACAAAAATTTGAGAGAGCATTATTTTATCAAATTATTTTGCATATAGGTATATCTATTCGAATCTGTTCAAGAAACGGTTATTACAGTAGAAAAGGGATCAAATTTATTTATCATTATCAATAACTTTATATAAGTAAAGAAATTTTGTAAAACTTCGGCTGTTATAATCTTTTTGAATCTATGAAAAAATCTATCGATTGCGAGAAAAACGGGATTGAAATTTTTCATAAACAAAGAGAGATTTAGTATGACATTCATATTAATTATTAAGACTGTAGCACTTACATGGCATATACTATATCTTTCCTGGTTAGTAGATTATTGGAAAAGGCACTACTCAAAGTTGTTGAATGTTTTGTGGGTTGAACGTTTTCTGCTCATTAAATTTTTAATCGTTTTGTGCTTGGATATTTATTAATATTATACTAGTCTTTACCCATAAAACCTTGTGATTTGTAATATTTAGTGTAATTTTATGTGAACAAGCCAAAAATATATCGATAC
Source organism: Rhyacophila evoluta (assembly GCA_022683975.1). NCBI lineage: Eukaryota > Metazoa > Arthropoda > Insecta > Trichoptera > Rhyacophilidae > Rhyacophila > Rhyacophila evoluta. The sequence goes on along the minus strand of JAGVSQ010002012.1, from coordinate 12,447 downwards.
AATGCAATACAAAAATGTATACGAACGATTATTGAAAAAATGTTTGAAATTGGCATCATGATAATTATTATAATTTAGAATATAGAATTAAAATTTATTTGTAATTAGTAACGCTATATATAAACTTTATGTCAAAAACCTTTAAGCTACATGAACATTTTGTAGATTTTTAATGCAAATTTTTGATGTGGAGGTTAAAAAAAACAGTGATTACTTCTTTTGGGTATATAATTTTGATTGGGTGTATTTGTCATAGTAAAATATTGATGCTTTCAAAGCATTTTATGCAATAAAATAAAAAAAATCAACTTGTCGCTTGAGCGTCTTCTGCTTAACAACAGCCAAATAACCATAATCCTAATAACCATCCAAATAAAACAATAAATTGTTGTTCGTGGTATTATTATAAATTGATGATCACTAATATATTTTTTGACATGCCAGTTGTCGTTTTTGTTTGTAAGATTTTAGCCTTGCCTCTACTATGCATGTTGATCGAGCCACCATTTCATCATCGACATATATGTAGGTAGTTAGTTATAGGTATTCACGTGTGTACTGAGTTTTTTGCGCATTAATTTGCCCAAATTCCCGCTGGATTTGTCCTGCTGGTGAGTCGCTTGTTTATGAATAACGCAATGTCGACTGAGTCGACAGCATCGGAGCTTGAGATTTTTTTTAGCACCGTAAAGCAAGCGTTAAAAAGCTAATTCCAAAAATTTTAAACGATGGTTATTAGCATTTATTTCTTACATCACAAACGACAATATACCGTTGCTTAATGGTTGAACAGTTAGCTATTTTAAAAGGATATAGTACAAATCATTTATGTTATATTTGAGAATTGTGTAAAAATATATGGAAGGACACGAAATAAATCATTTTACGTGTCAATAAAATAATATTCGTCCGGCAAAAAGTACACGCCTCACCTATTTGAACGTAATAAAAAGCCAACCTTAACAGTCACGCCCGACTGTGAATTTTTATTCCGGTTGCATTTTGTGGCACCCATTTATCCTATCCATTCACCATAAAAATACACATTATATAAGTGCAATGGTAACCAAGGTCGTAAAACATTTTATTGCATTCTAGAATTGCATATCTACTTGAGTTATGTACCTATCTCAGTATTTACTACAGGGTGGGTTAAACGCCGAGTCAGTAACGTGAAATGCAGTCAAAGAGAAGCTTGCAACGTAGACTCACGTATAAACGTAATGTAGATCGTTACATACCTACACAATATCTAAAAGCTTATTATGTTTAATGCTAGCTTTAAATAAAGTAATTTTCACTTCAGTTGTCGTTGATTAATATTAATATATTAATTCATTAAATAATTATCACATAATTAATTGCTGCCATACTAACGAATAAATTGTTTTCCTGTTGAAAGACTATGTATTTGATTACTACATTAATATAATTTTGAGAAATTAAAACTGTGTAAAAATTTAAAGAACAATATTTAAAAAAAATATTTATTGACTCCGTCATTTAAAACTCAAAAAACATTGAAAAACTTGGTATAGAGTTATTTTGTAAAAACACTTTTTTTAAATGTTCAACTTTAAAAAATAGTTTTGAGACTTAGGTTCGTTTTGAAAAAAATATCCCTCGATTTATATTGCTGGAAATATCATAGTTATAAAATATAAAACTATGCGAAAAACAATTATTGCACTCGAAAATGTCTAAATAGTCGAAATGAGTACATATATAAATAAAATAATTTGTATATAAATACAAAATAAAAGTATCACTTTATAGAATAATACACTATTTTCAAGTAGTTTCTTAACGATCTTTACTGCATATGCTAAATAATATATTCAAACTCATTTTTTAAAGTCATCCGTTATATGATTCATATATTTGCAATCATTTGATCACAAAAAAAGTATCTCATAACTCGTTAAAAATCCCAATAATTAATACAGAATAATTTGATGAAGCATTTCATGAAAAAAAACCATACATTTTCTTCCTACCCCTCAAAGAATAGGTAAATAACAAAATAATTTCTTTATTTACATAATATAATATTATTATCATGATTATTCTTATATTTATATTATACTAACATTAACTTAACATATTGGTTTATTATATTATATAATATATGACAAGTATATATTTCCAAATTATATTAAATTAAATATGTAAAATAATTTTCCATCACCGCTATTTATTTTGCTTTTAAAGTAGAATTTTTGATTGGATGATGAATAAATTACAATTAGCATAAATTTCGTAATTTATAAATTGGTTATGCATACTTATTATGCATTGCTGAAACCAAGCCTTAAATACCAGAGCCTTTTAAAAATATTATTTGCTAACCATGTAAATAAGGCTTTCTGAATATTTTTCTTTTATTTAGTTATTTATCGAATGAAAAAATTATACATTAACTACTTAAAAATATAAACTTTATAGTAAAGGAAAAAGGACGTAACCCACAAAGAACATATTTTACAGGAGGCACAAAAAACGTTTATTTATGATTTTGAGCCAAAATCAAAACATTATATACATACAACCTTGAAAGGCATCCCGGCCATGGTGGGCCGAATATGCACTTGAGTCTCTTGCTCGAACGCATTCAAACCATAGCCATGATGATATACCATTTCTCACGCTACGCATCCATTGTGCATAATACAAATGGATGTATGACATTAGGAGAATACCCTCACTTCTCTCCCAACCCTTACAGTGAAACATGAAACAGACAACGGAAGCACGAGCGACGCACCACACAGAATCTTAACCTTGTACATAACAAGCAGGGTAACAGATTCCGACACCCATAGTAAAAAAAAAAAACCCTGAAAGGCATCCAGATTAAAACTGGTATTTCATTTACTAAATATTATGTTAATTTAATAAGTGATTGATGATAAGCTCTTTTTCCTGATCGTACAACCCTTTTTTCAAACTTAAAAGCTAAATTTTTACATTTTCAACTCATAATATTTTGCAAGAGCGTATATAGGTTTAATACATTGAGCGTGATGATCTCTTCAAATAAATTGGTTATCCAAATAGTTTTTAAATTAGCTTTTTTTATCATTATATTTCTTTTAACTTCAGCACACAAGTGCGTGGCCACCTAAGCTTGGGTAGTTTATATTTATAAACGGAACACTCCCGTCGAATAAAGTAGATCGCTTCTCGATATCAAAGCTCCGGTATACGCCTGATTGACTCCAGGTTTAAGTATGGGTCGGCAGGACGGTGGGCGTATTAGGTAAGTTTAATACATTGTGATTATCAAATGAGCTGTATTTTTGAAAAAATGAGGTTACGTTAATTTTTCTTTCCACAGTCAATAGTAATAGTGAAGCTTTTCACCCATACTAAAACAAAATATTTGTCTATGAAATATTAAGTTGAAAACTTTTGTGTTTATATTTTGTATTAAATCATTACATGTTAATACTCAGTTGCCACTGCGATAATTTAATAAAGGCTAACGCTTTGGTAACGATGTTGGCAGATTCTAATCTCGTAGCTGCATAAAAATTTTAATAAATCATAAATATTTACTAGATGCCAAAGATATTGGAAAATTACCTGTTGATTCTCGATAAATGAGATGTAAAAATCATGTTGTTGTTTTAAATTATTAAGATCTCAATTTTTTTTAAATTAAGTGTGGGTGGAACGTATAATTATATTGATTTTATATACTCCTCTTTCGGAGTGGATATCTTTACACTGTGTAGACCCATATGCTCCATGTTGAGAGCAAACATGGTATATAAAAGATAAAATGTTTAAATTGTATTTTGATATAAATAAAGCACATACTTTACCATATTTTTAACGTAAAAATGAAGAAAATCGTTGCATAGAAAAATATGTGCTACTGTTCCAATCTACGAGTATATCTCCAATCGCAGTATGTAAAAAAAATAACCCCTTCTTCTATCAAAGCTTTCGTGAAAAACAGTCTTTTATTTTGCATGCTTGTTATCGAATAAGCCACTATCAATTGTATGGTGACGCTTGGCATCGAGAATCACGTCCCGATTTGCATGATAGCTCCCCAGGGAACGTGTCTTCATTGTAAATTCAAAGCGATAAAATGCACGCAAACAAAATTCGTCATTCACATGGTGCAAGTTTTCTTACTCTCTTTACTTTCCAAGTTACTTTGAACAATTTATAATACAATACTATAATCCATATTCTTTTAAAACCAACATATTTAAAAAATACATATAATATATTTGTCACTAAAATATTTTAAGGGTATTTCAATATTTGCAAAATAACTTGGTTTATATGCTGATTATTTTAATGATCAAAAATAACGCAAATATTTCATTATTTATCATAGTTAATTTAATATATCATAGTAATTACAAATGACAAAAGATATTTATATGTGACAAGATAAAACAATACAAACAATGACCACTGTCAGTCAAATATTGACATATTTATAAACAATCTGGTGAAGCAAATTGATAATAATTCCAAAGTTTTCAAAGTGTAACTGTTAGATATTATTTAAAAGTACTCAAAATTTATTATACTCATTCATCTACTTAATTCCATGTCCGCTTTGAAAGTGTAAAATATGAATCTCAAATGTGTGAACATGGGCATTCTGGAAATAAAATAAACAGTTTTTACCATCGTAGAATAATATTGTGACAGATATTTTTCATAAAAGTTGGCTGTCAGTGAACTGTTTAACCTATTAGATAAGCAGTTCTGCTTATTTGGATTTTTACTGTGCAACTGTGGGATTTAAACACGCAACCTTCGGTTCCGAAGAGTGCAAACCAGACCTTCAGTAACTGGTAAGACTATGGACTGTTGAAAATTCTGTTTTAATGTTGGCAAATTCAAAACAAAAGTTTTAGAGCAACTGTTATCTAAATAACAAGCGGGAATAAGTGTTTTTACGTTTGCTTTACGTGAAAATAAAAATATTAAATTAATAGTCAAGAAACATATTTAAATGATTAAACTTATGATATAAGTCGATTGAATTAGTTCAGTGGAAGTTTTAAGCGTTAATAAAAATTGAAAATAAATCAAAGAAATAATAATAGAACATAGAACAATGAATATTAACAAATACATTCTCAACAGCATAACATCGTTAGTGTTCTTAATAATTGGACTATCAGTGTTTATATTTTCTTCGTCATGGTCAGAATTAATTGTCAAACGTGTGTTAGTTCTACAAAGAGATTCGCAATCGTTGGTTTGGTTTAAAAAATCTCCAGTACGACCAACTATTAAAATTTATATCTATAATATTACAAATTCTGATGAATTTCTTAACAAACAATCTAAGCCAATACTTAAAGAATTGGGACCATATATTTATACAGAACAATGGGAAAAAGTGAATTTAATTTTTCATGAAAATAATACTCTATCATTTAACAAGAAAAATACTTACATATTTGATAATATTAATTCAGTTGGTTCAGAAAACGATGTAGTGATTTTTCCAAATATTTTAATGTTGAGTGTTGTATCAATGGGAAAATATGCTCCACCATTTATTCAATATGTGACTTCGGCTGCATTTAAGAGCTTAGGTTTTAAGCCATTCGTAAAATTATCTGTTGGTCAATTACTTTGGGGTTACAAAGATCCACTTATCAACAAAATAAATATATCACTTTTTCAATTACCTTTTAATAAATTTGGAATATTTCATGGAAAAAATGGTACATCGAGAGATCGTATGATTGTTTATACAGGAAAGACAGACATGAAAAAATACGGTGTAGTAGATACTTATAATGGAAGAAAAAAATATTTTCAATATAATCAAGAATTTTGTTCGATGATTAATGGTTCAGACGGTACAATGTTTCCACCTGGCATCACAAAAAATACTAAATTGTACATTTTTCATGTTGAACTTTGCAGATTGCTACCTTTAATATATGAAAAAGAAATGGTTACATCAGCTGGTATTCGTGGTTATAGATTTACGCCAAACAAAAACGTATTTTTTAATCCAAAGTTAAATCATGAAAACTCGTGTTTTTGTTCAAATGAAGAAAACACTTGCCCTCCAAATGGACTTCACAACATTTCAAAGTGCTTTAATAACATTCCAATACTATTAAGTTTTCCTCATTTCTATTTGGCGGACGATTATGTTCGTACAGCGGTCAAAGGTATTTCTCCACCTGACCCTGATAAACACAAGTTTCAAATAGATGTCCATCCTGAAACCGGAAGTATTTTATCAGCACAAGCCAGAATTCAAATTAATTTTGGATTATCTAATACCAAATACATAAATCATTTAAGCAATGTAACAGACATGATATTCCCCTTATTGTGGTTTGAAGAAGGCATTGAAAATCTTCCAGATGATGTTAGCTCTATATTAACGACGTATAAAAAGTTATTATGTATATCAGAGATGTTTTTTGGTATAGGTTTTTGTTTAATTGGAATACTATGTTTTTGTTACTCAGTTACAACGCATAAATAGTTTTGTCAAACACTATATTTATATGATTAATTTTTTTTGAAGAATCACACATCAAAAAAAATTATTATATGCATATATATAAGATTTCCTAGAATATAAGAATATATATATAATATGATTTACGAATATATTTATAGCTGATCATGAAAATTAACCACGTTTAAAATTATATTCAAAAAAAGCTGTTCAAAACTTTCCAATTTTTCAAAAAAAGCCACGTTTAAATTATTACTCATGAAGGTTTAAGAGTTAATTTCTGTCACTAAAATCAGCTTTTGTGTTTACGACAGTTCGCTTTACTTTTTATTAATACTATACAACACTATTGGACTCTTTTTAAGCTTGACATAAAATTAATAAGCTGGTATATTTACTGCGACTTGTATATTTCATACTTTTATACAAGTTTCCAATATTCGATTATAATAAGATTTGTTGTCTAAATAATCAATAATCAAATGGTAGTCTTTAAGATTTATTTATTAATATAGTCATTTTGATTGATTTTACTGTATTGCAAACTGAAATTAATATAGGTTGAATTTCATACGAATGTTAAACGAAAAATCTTTTTTAAGTAACTTTAGTAAAGTAAGATGATATTGTTTTTTTTTTAAATACCAACACCATAAATATTATTTGTGTATAAAAATATAAACATTTAAATGATTCTGTTGTTATTATTTATCTTAATCTTATCTATAATCTTAAAATAGTAAGAAATATCAAATATAAAATCAATATTTTTAGCAAATTTTCTATGGAATGTTAAATACAAGAGTATCCAATTGTAAATAAAGATTGACAGTAATTCCATACTTGCATGACAGTATGGTGAGGATTTCAAACAGGCACAAGTTACTGCCATCTGCCTCCACATAACAAATTTTGTAAAAATAAATCGTTTTACATTTATTTACGCGTACTTATTCAGCGTGAATTATTTCATTTAAAAATTGCATATATTGTAACTAAGATAATTTTTAATAATTATTATTTTTTAGATAACTGAACTGAGCTTAAGCTCCACATACATGCTTCATTAACTAAACAGATAGTATTTTTAATTAAATGAACTAAGTTACAAGAAGTTTTTTCTTCGTTATTTAAGTTTAGTCAAACCTCTTTCTTATATAAAAAAAGCTTTTGCTGGTGATTATTCGATTTTATAATTTATATTTGTACCTTCAACTTTTCAGAAAGTCTCATATCTTTCAGTAAAAAACTTTATTACATGTAATATAAATAACTTATTTTATACGATTTTTTTAATACTATGTTCACTCCCAAATTGGAGCATATATATCTACACGGTGTGAAGATATTCACTCCAAAAGTGCAGTATATGGCTCTCCGTAATGTGAAGACGTCTTAACAGATCATATTTCACGAAGATCGTTTATCAGAAAATTGCTCAACCCAATTGACATCAGGTCCTGAATTTTTAGATTTTTAAATCGAATCGAATTTAAACAGATGAGAAATCGAACCCTCATTCCCCGGATTTCTAGGCATGCACGCTACCAACTATGCTAACCGGAGAGATATTTAATACAATATCAATTTAAAAACAGTTAGATATGGGAAATATATTATCACTATATCATATACGTAGTCATCTTTGACGTTGCTTATAATTATAAAAGTTATTTAGTCCAAAACGTTATAAGAATATACAGAAAAACTATGAAAAGGTCATTTGTGGCATGTATAATTACTAAAATTAGCAATGGCATAATAATATTATAAGTAATAATGACAAATAAAATCAAAAATAGAACTTTTATTATTATACCTAATGACATTCCTATTTTTAATATACACACAGAACTTGACCAATATAAACAAGTCAAGAGTTTTATTTCAATTAATAACATCTCTTTTTAATTAAAAGCTGTATTTATTTTATATATTGCTACGTACATCACTTACTCTTTCAAATATCCAATATGGAAAACATATATTCATGACCTCATGACGATGAGAGTAATATTTAATAAATTCCTTACCTAAAATGTAGATAATGCGTATGCGATACGTTAATTGTAAATATTCCTATCAAAGTTCCTAAGTAATATAAACTCTAGAAATACAAATGAAAACAGTTTTAGGAGTGTTTAATCAATCAATATTATTATGTCATATACGTTCAAAGTTCAATTTAGATATTTTATTGTCTTTAAATTTGATGAGGATTTCATTACTCATATATATAAAATTCTATCATATCATCCAATAGCGAATCTCTTGCAATATCTCAACATAATTTATGTGACGCATTTGCACTACGATAAATCCTCTTTAGACCGCTTTGTGAAGGGTGTTTCTCGTTTTTTGGCCCACCTGCGCTTAACTATTTCACATTGAAAATATGGCACTGCAACGAATAGAGTTTTCGAAGGCACTTTTTTCTCAAAAAAATCACTTTCCATGTCTTAGGGAAAGAATTATGATGGTCATTCAATTCGAGCTTAAAAAATAGCAATTTTGGGTGACACATTGTATCAAGCTACTTAACACCTAAAACACATCAATCTATCGGATAATGTTTGGTGGTTAAAAAAAACAAATGTTTGATATTTACACTGTTTATTGACATACACACAATCGACACAAAAACAATATATGTAAATACGCATAATAAATAGATTATATGGATTTCTATAATGTATAAACTAATATTTTGTATCTATTAGGTATCAGCCAATTGATCAATGATTTTGGGCACACTGTCATGTTTCTTATTTAAACAATATCGGTAGCTATGTGATTAAAACTCGCAACCTCAGGCATCAGAACACACACGCTGTGTTTTAAGCCACCCAAAAGATATTATCTAAATATATTAATAGCAAAATATATGAAATAAAGTTAAATAAATGTATTTATTCAATTTGTTATAAATGGGTATTTTAGTAAGTAAATACATATTAAACTTACATCTCCTAAGCAGAAAATGGTATTATTGTACTCTATTTAGTATATTATTGTATTAAAAATGTTTATAATATAATACATTACTTGACAAATAATAGGAGAAACATTTTCGATAGGCAACACGTGTTAGTTTACGCGGAAAAAGAAATGACAGGATTATGGAAAATAATTTGGACAAATAAGTGAGGGTTTTTCCTTTAAGGTATAATAAGCAATACACTGGAATCTATATCACAACTTTTCTAGCAGTGGCATACATTTAAATATATGATATATTTATTTATTATTTAACTTGAAACAAATAGTTAAATTATTTAACTTCCATCCTTTTACAAAAATGGAAAATTCTTAAAAGGTGATTAAATACAACTAATATTCAATGACTTACTGTAAATTGATTGAATCTTTGGGCATGTTTATATTTCTTGGTAAAGTTAGAGTTTCCTTTTGATTTACTCTAAGATAAATTATACGTTAAAAATCACGCAGCATATTAAAGAAAGTGGGTAGGACACGTGCTGTAAATGCCTTCACAGAGTCTAAATCTTGCTTGCCTTTCTTACAAATTAGCGAGATTACGGTACTCTAGAAAATATATTTGGGCAAGTTGTAGAATACTGCCATTATTCGGGATATGAACATCAATAGGCTGGTAATTGAAAATAGAGGGGGCCACATGGTTCACATAAGTAAGCGGATGTGATAAAAGAGCGTGTGTATATTATTCGTATATTTAAAACCAAAGGATTTTCAAAGAAATAATTAAAATTCACCATTAAGAGTCCATAGAATTTTGAATTCTGCTTGTTGATATATTATTCAGTAGTTTAAATAAATAACGTCGCAGGTTTTAAGTATCTCCCTCTTTCTCTGTCATATCCGCTCTCTATGTGGAACATATGTTCATCACATGATGATTATAGGATTTTCCGTAGCCTGCTAGTCACATTATGCCGGAAAATTTTAATTCCACCAAGTAAATTCTTTAAATAGTACCCAAAAAATACCGGAGTTCCACTGGTCGGATAAAAAGATATGCAGGACCCAGGCTCTTAAAAATCATTTTTGGTATAAACTCCAACCAGTTCTAACATTGCTACATGTCTTCCAATGCGAGAAATTATTACCTGGTCTGCTTCTTTTCCTCTTTTCGAGTTTCTTAGGAAGTCTACTATACCTCCAGAATTCAATGCAGGCAGTTCTTCTCAAAGCTCACCATACCAGTTTTTGGGGCTTTTTTTAGGTGTCAAAATTTGCTACCATACAGTATCACTTATGTGTAGTAGGTGATAAAAATATGCCCGATACATAAATTAGACTAAACACATGGATTAAATATTTTATTAATAATACTTTTATCTTTGTTATTTAAAAGTAGTCTTAAAATAATTAATAATTTTTATAATTTAAAATTATTATATTTTAAAGCTTTCTTTCAAAAAATTCTTTTGGTGTAAATATATTCACTTCTTTGTAAATGCACTTCCGCCACTGCTTAGCAAACTACATCTTTGTCAAGCGTTTTATTTTTTCCCCGTATCCTTTCAAATCCTGTCGTGAGAAGAGTACACGCCATACGTCTTCCTCCCTCTAAAAGAATATCCTATTTAGGCTCATCTTCTCTAAAAAGCTTTTACGTTACTCCTCTCTCTATAAATGTTTCATAATATTTTGTGCACATTTCTATGGAAACATTTTTATGGTTTATTTTTCATCTCGGCTCAATAAAAATATGATGGATGGTCACAATGGAGGATACTTATTACCATTAAGTTTTTGTTATTTATTGCATGTACGGAAATGCTTAAAAAAGTTGTATTTTTAAACCTTTCATTGAAAACATCTTTAACCATTGTATCTAAAGTATATGAAAGTAAAAAAATGTATTTTTTTACAAAAATGAAAATACACAACTTTACCCGGATCAACCATTCTTAAATCATTTTTTATAATGTTGATATTCATCATTTTTTATATTTTGTAAAATTATTTATTAATGATAAAGGCATGTGTGTAGTTCATATTAAAAAAAAATTTAGGCTTTAGATATAAAAAACCGATTTTATATTAAATATATGAGCTTTTATAATGAAAAAAAAGAAATCGAAAATATATTTTTTTAAATATATAACCACTACAATAAGAAAAATGTTTATGGAAATCATAATACTAACAAATCGCATTAAAATATAAATAAATTATGTAAATTGTAACTTAATTTATAACCTCCAACATAAACACGATTTTAGAGACAATTTTAGCTTAAATTCCATGTTTTTTCAAAGCTTTATTTGGTTCATTATTACAATCTTCGCAAGTTAAATATCCTATTTTTCTATAATCAGTGATGTGATTCAACTACTTCGTTCTTTCGATAAAACTGCGGTCATCTGATCGACTATCTACTGATTATCAGTGTAAAATTAAAAAAATCAAACAAAAAGACATTTCTCTAACGTTCTCTACTATTTTATATTTTACTAATGAGATACATTTGAATATATTTTCCATTTGTAAGACTATATAGCTTTTTTATTAAGTTTGTTACAAATAATTGAATAATCATTTTTGAACAATTCATAACTATTTGTTGCACCTCTTGGGTAAAAGTTCACAACTCTTTTATAAAGTATGCAATTATGAAGTTTATACGTTAAAACTAAGTTTAACTCACATATTTTACAAATAAATCTATTTTTTTTTCATTTGATCCATGCCATCTCTTGATATATTTAAACATTTGTACACCGTATGGAATATAAAGATGGTTTTAATGAACGAAATATTGTTATTATTAGATAGATATTGTCTAGTTGTTTACTAGGATATACTCCGAATACAAATCTATTCAAAGCTGTAAGCTCCTTAATATATTTTTTTATACCATGTTTGGTCGTGGAGCATATGGATTTACACAGTGTTAAGACATCCATTCCGAGAGTCGAGTTTATTTCTGCAATGTGAGATTTTGACAGATTATTTTTCACGAGAATTGTTTGTCAGACAATTGCTCAACCCAA
>JAGVSQ010002011.1:2862-26395 GCA_022683975.1 Rhyacophila evoluta | reverse complement strand
TGTTAGTAATGATCTATTATTTTTATTTAAATCTGGGTAAATGAGCATTTAAGCAAAAACAATTGTGTACTTTGTGTAAAGAGTGGTTTTTGAGGGGTTCAGTTGTGTGTTATATTGTAATTTCGATTGCCAATGAATGCATCGGGCGGATCAGATTGCTTCTGGAACTTTCGGACGGCGTGGGAGGACGATCTTGACACAAATATCGCTCATAAATTAGGAAATTTGTAGCTTCAAATCAACCGGGTAATAATTTTCCGAAGCTCTAAATATTGTGGGAAACTTTCGTGAATGGTTTATCTTAAAAAAATCGTATCCAACGGACTAAGTTTCTTTTTCATCGGATTCAGTATTTTGATGAGATAGATTATTCTGTATTATTTTTATTTATAAATTCAAATGGACTGCCAAAAATTTTAATCGTCACGTTAATATTAAAAATTTATATAATACTATAACTTATCAAGATATATATTTGATAGAATTATTCTTGTAAACTCGCGTTTTAATAATGATAATTTATATCTGTTTTAGTAGTATACAAATAATCACTCACATGAAAACCTCTTGAATGATAATTTCACACGAATAAACGTATGTACAAAAATCTCTTTCAAATATCAGGTTAGATAATAATAATCTTATTTGATTAATCTATTTCAAGAATTCTTATTCACAGTTTTGTTGAAGTGCCTGTATTTATTTTATAAAGTTATCGTGTTATATCCTTGTAATATTTTATATTTTGATCCAAATCGACAGAAATGATATTTTTTTTCAATTAAATTTAGAAATAAATTACTCAAAAATAATATATACAGTAATATAAATTTGACGAGGCTTGTATTAATATTGTAAAATAGTAATAAATATTCAAGAAAATATGTAAGAAATTTAGTTTAGTTTCATCAAACGGTCTAATTGTGTAATAATTTTGATTTACTTTAGCTGCCACAAAATGAAAACTTACGTTTGATCTGAAACTTCTCTGAAGTTAAAATGAAATTTATGGATTATGTCATAAAATTTATTATCGAAGAGCTTTTTATATCTGTTAATTCGTCCAGTGTAATGTTAAATAAGTATTGAGAATAATTGCATAAAATTTACAAATAATAATTTGATGAAAGCCATTATAAAAATAATAATGCTACAATTATTACATTCAAAGTGAAGTTCGTTTGGTCTATTGTAAGATGTTTCCTCCTCTGTCTTTCTCCATATTCGATAGATGGCCTTCACTTTGTGTCCTACCAAGTCATGCCAATATCCTAATATCCTGAATACACTATATGGATAGTAACCTGACAGTCTTCCAGAGCATTTAAATTTCCGAAGGCTGAAAAAAAATGCATTCACGATTCAGGTCTTTCAGAGACATCCGTAACACGTATTCCAACAAGTTCCGGCTTCGCTGCATAATTTAACGTACAAATTTTCAAAGTGAAAAAAATAACAAAAAGGAGGACTATCTGATATATTCTCCTACCTCCAAGATCTTCGCGAAAACAAACCACCTCATCCTCAACACTCCGTGCAGACTTCGGTATAAAAATGGCAAAATATTCAACGAAAAAAACACTCAGTGCTTAATAGCATACAAATTTAATTGAATGAATACAATCTATTTAGATATATACAACACAATATATGTAATTATTTGAAATTTAAATATCACTAAAAAATAACCACACTGTTTTATATACATTGTATGGTATGATAAGGTGTAGTATAAAATAGTATGTTGATTAAAGGCTGAACTAATCAATTTATCCATATCATATTCAGTCATTGGATAAAAAAATGTTATAAAAATATGTAACATAAATCAATCAATATTCGTATTAGTAAAGTTTCTATAATTGCAAAGTAATTGTGAAAGTATCACAAAGCTATAAATTGGCGACGATTGTTTTGCAATGGTGATATTAAATTTGTGTATTATAAATATAATAGTAAATATAATGCATACCGTAAACGTTACTTGTGCTATAAATAATTGAAATTCAAAATATTTTGATAATGTATCTTTATTTCTATGTAAAATTTGCATATTTTTTTTTATTACATCACTCACAAGGTCAATAAAATGACCTAGTTATCATAAGTTATTTTTAAGCGTGTTAGAATCAAATTTAATTCAAAAAAGACATGAGACATCATTTTAATATGCGCTGGAAAAAATTAAAAAATATCAGGATGTTAGTCAAAATCGCTTGTTATAAAATGCGATAGCTTTTGGCAGAGGAAATAAAATATTGTAGTCAGATTTATTATCTAGATTTATATGAAACGGAGCTCACCCGTGAAATAGTTAAAATATGAAAATAACACATTATGTTTATTTATATTAACTTGTTTTCATGTTTTGTATGAAATGCACAAATAATGCGTCATTCATTAAAGTTTATTAACAGCTGGAGTGACATAATAGTGATCAAAATAAATTTGATATATTTGTAGAACGATGTTGCCATTAAACAAACATTTATGATTTTAGATGTTAGTATGAGATGAACTAGTTGTAAACATTTTAACGATAATTTGTAATCGTCTGTTAGAAATGACAATGCAATGAATTTATTGCTCACCATACTATGCAGTTATTAAAATTAACGACACAATAAATGATTTTATGATATTAAAAAAGGAGAGGTTGTCTGTATTGATGTAATATCTTATAACAGTCTTAGGCCTGAGGCTACGATAGATGCCGCGGCGGCAGAGTGACGACGGTAAAGCGTCGATATCAGAGATGCAAAATAGCTATAAATAGGCGAGTGAGCAAGTGAGCATTTTCAGTAGCGTGACAAGACGTTGTCATCACAATAATTTTCACACTTGCTCACGCACATATGTAGAGCTATTTTTCATCTCTGTTGCCGACGCTTTACTGCTGTCGCTCTGTTATTGTAGCGCCGCCATTAGAGTTTCTTTCAAATAACAATACAGAGTAACCAACTTGACGTTAATTGAATTCAAAGAATATCAAAATTAATTTTATTATTTTTTTTATTTAGTTTTCACTTAGTTGTATAATATAATGTAATAGACTTTTCAGTAATTATTCATTCATTAACCAAATTGTTTTATGTAACAGTTTCGATCAAAATACAAACTCGTAAAAGCTATGCTTAGAAAAATAGTGTTTGATGATTTTTAAATAGACAATCTATACTCAGTCACCTTCCAAATATAAATCTATGTTTTGTGTTTATGTTATTTTTTATTATCCGTCTACTGCCAAGAACCGTAACGCTCTGGTCTCGTATTCCGTGGATCTTCTTCTTCTGTATCATCTTCTTAAGTGAAAGATATTATGGACAACATACGGCACCTTTAAAAATCTCCATCATTATTTACATATTACCAGATTATCAGTCTATGTGCTCCGCATACACATCGAATAAACATGTGAATAGTATTCAGCGGCTTTCTAAGATACTAAAATTCGGTTAGACAGATCCAAAATCCCAACTCTTGTTACGATCAAGAGCTTTAGTCCGCTTTTTATTGCCACGTAACGAACGTCGTGCCATACCAACTGCCAATCTGTTATCAAACCCTTCCAAATGTATTTTGGTGGACAGGCTTAAAACACGTAGATAAACATATTGAAATAAATGTGTAATTTGTTTGGGACATTTTATTAATTCAACAAATATAAAAAAAGAGAATGAAATAATATGCGACGGCGGATCACTTAAAAAATCACTAAAAATACTTACACAAGTATTTTTAAGTTACTCCAAATTCACAATATAATAGAATATCTTAATTTCACATATAATGATGAAAGTTGCTGTATTATTCCACTATTTTCCCGAATGTCTCTGGATTAATATGGCAAATTAGCTTTTAAAATTGTGTTATTACAAATATATTATAGTCTCATTAAAGTTGAGGGTTCACGTGTCATTTTGTAATGAAGAATTTTGGATTACTCGTATAATTCAAGATATTATTCATCAATATAATTTGAACAAGGTAATCATAATATAATATAATCAACCGCAGAGTAAAATACACCACTTAACCGTAATCACACGCGAGACGTTTTAGTGGTGGGATTCGAAACATTTTTGCCGAAAAAAAATGTTGCAAGGAATCGTTTGCGGTTTGTGAAAATGTGTAAATTGTTTTAGAGACTCAACATTTTTTCGCCGCTGATGTATTATATTTAGGCTGGCGCTCCGTATGATCTGTCGGACGGCTACTGTGATTAATCTAGCTTTATTTTCCACTCAACTATGGTGGATATTTTAAAATTGTTTTGTATTCGTAAGACGCTTACAACGAGAGTAAAAAAACATACATAATTCACGTCAATAATTTATTTAGAATTTAAATTACCAAGAAATATGTTAAATGTACTTTTTTATATTATTCATCGCACTTAATTTATTTTATACATTAAAACCAGTTTCGTCGATTAAAATATTTTCAAAACACAATGACAAACCGGAGGTCCGTTTTTGATGTAGCATAATGCTACGTTTAATCAACTTCATACCTTTATCAGCGATAGAATAGATTGTGATTTAATAACAATAGTATAAATGTTTTTTTAATCATCAGTGCCAGACGTCCTTCCTCAGGTCTTGCCACTCCGTACCCTCGTTTGTTTCTTGCTATCACTTATGTCCGCTCTATTGTTATCTAAAAAATATCTCACCAGTCGAAATATCCATCCTATTGTCGTTTTCACTGCGTATTTTTGTCTGCTGCGTTTCCTATTACTTTATATTGTGATCATTACGTGCTATATACAGCATGCACATTTATTGCATGCCACCCTAAAAATTTTGACATACTGACAATTGAATTTCAATTTCGTATATCAATGGCCATTGTTTGACAACACGTATCATAAATTTATTATTTATTTGAAGAGGACTGTCACAAACCTTCAGTATGATACGTGTTGTCAAATTATGGCCATCGCTGTGTTTTTTAAGTAAATTCAAGTATTATTTATAGGTGTGACTTTAATCATTAATAATACACTAGTATTTACTACACACGAAAACATACATTAAAATAGTATTACAGATTATAATGTACGTGGGCTTATCTATTTTATTACATATTCTTAATCTGGACACTTACGAAACTCTGCTATTCTCGGTCCATTAATAATGCTGGCAGAAAGATTTGCCAAGTTAAAATTGCATCAAGGGACAGGCGTGTTTTAATAATACGTACAAATATATCACTTCTTTTAAAATTTGAAATTAAATTGTTTTTGATGGATTCGATCAATTAAAAATTAGCTTTGTCACGTCTTCAATGAAAATACACCGGTGTCATTTATTTCGTTTAGCATAATGATTAATTATAAACTAAAATGTCATCAAAAATGCGTGGGATTAGATATTAAATACCTACTGTAGTTATATTATTTGTTTTAGATCGAATTTTTGATTGATAACTTGGCGTTTCATATCATTAAAATAATACAGTTACAAAATTTCTTAGGCTACATATGTTTTAACTTCTGGCTGACAGACATTTTTATTTTCAATACAAAATTAGTTTTGTTTTGTTATGTCTGTAACTGAATAAATGAACTAAATTAATAAGTCCTTCAATTAATTTATGTATCATTGTTAGCAACAAAATAACGGATGTTTCGCGGACGTCTTGTTTGTTAGATAGTTATAATAAGCCACACTTAAAACAACGATTTAATTTTAATGCAAAATATTTTTCGTTTGTAAACCGATTGATTCATATAGGCATAAACGAAAAAAGCGAGTGAAATTTAATGAGCCTTAAGATTTGATGAATTTTTATTCATTTACGTCTATAAAAACAGTTTTCTCGTATTATGAGATGCCCTGTTGAAATGATTCACCAGTGATAACGAACTTGAATTGAGCCATCGTGATATGTTATTTTAGCCAAGCAAGCAGCAAATTGCACGTTGGCTCATGTTCAGATGCAATAATGATCAACAAACAAAACTATGTTGCTTCATTTTAATTACCCCTAGTAATAGCTATTTACAGATCTATCTATAACATGTAACGTAATAATCTGTGATCACATTATATCAACAGCACAATCTTAGTTATTATTCAAAATTCTTAATTTTGAAAGCTCTTAGTAGAATCATGTTATTGTACTTTCTTGTATATTATTATATATATATTCCTGAACTCCTTTACTTACCTGTAGGTGCATCAGGCGCGCGACTGGAGGAAGTAAAACATTGAATTTTTAATATAGCGCGAGACATACAAAAAAAAAACGAGAAACCATGAAATTTCGGAGAAAATACAAAGTTTGAATTATTGAATTGCGCCCGAGGCCTCTCGACTGCTTAATCCGCCACTGACTATTACTATTAAGAATAAGTGCTAAGGATTGTATGTATTATTTTGTATTTAATTTATCAAAAAAACTATCTTATGAAAGGTTGCGTTAATATAAAAAATACGTTAACTTCAACGGTATAAAATATACTTTAAGTTTTCATCAAAATATTATATTATTATTCTCAAAACCCTGATCGTATTGAGGTAAGATAATATACTCGTAGATCTTCACAGCATTTATTTTTTATCTTGAGATATTTCTCTTTCATTTATTAGTTTTAAATACACGTAGATAATATTTATGCAGATATGAGACTTGAAACTACGACTGCCGTACCGAATAATTTAATGTGGTTACGAGGTTTAAAAATAATTACTATTATATTTTATTCAATCGAGCTTTTTATGTTTTAACTTGATAATTAGTTAAAAGCTTTTGTTAGAATACCTCATCCAAAACTTTATCTTGAATGAACTATAAAATACTGGTTAGCTAGTTTAAAATTTGCAAAAGTTTGATATACCTAACGATGCAGGATATGAATGGCTATGCCATTATCCTGGAATGTCATAAGCTTAAAATATCATCGCGTTAGAAGTTAAAATGGAATTAAAATGTAAGTTAAAATTACTCTTAAAGTCTTATTTTAACCTCAAAATATATGATTATACCAGTGTGGCACGCTATTCTGCGGATCAATATTCACTAAAGCGTTACATGTAACTACCTATCTATCCATTGTTCTTTCTGTCTTTCAAGGATACTATTTAAAAGCATGTTAAGTATGAAGTTACTATAGATAACTAGACTGAAAATTTTGTCTTAACTGTATTTCAATTAATGTTCTAAAAAGTAGTTAATATCTATTAACGACTATGCTTATATATTTTAACGTTTTGTCTGTATAATTTTTTAAACCCTTAATAGCAATATATGAAAATAATCTTGTTTGCTGTAAAAGAAAGTGTTCCGATGTTTGTGGCTCGGTGGATAAGTTGGCAAGCGCGAGGACGAAGATCGTATATCTGCAAAAGAATTAAAAAAGGCTGCAAATTAATGGGCCAAAATTAAATTATCAATGCAAGAAATGGCGAAGTTGTATTTAATTCTATTTTTACTCGGCCAACCTTTTTTTAAATTTGCTTTTACACGTTTTTAATAGATAAAATTGCGAGTATCTTTTAAGTATTGTGTTATTTGATTGTGCTTCATTCAATTTAGCGGCTTAAATCAGATTTGCTTTAATCATCTAAACACTGGCGTAAAACAAATATAATATGTTCATTTCGCTCTTTAAATAATTCCTAGCATATTTGAATACAATATAATATTGCATAAAGCTAAGTTGATAAAAACTTCAAAGCTTCCGATGAACTGCGTTTTGTACAATTGTGTGTAATGAATACATGTCGTAAATTATATTAAATAATAATATTATACAATAGTATTATTAGCTCGTACATCGCATAAATTTAAATGTAATCGAATAGCGCGACAGCTGAGTTGTGTTTTAAGCGAGAGCTTTCAGTTTCGTCAAAAGTTGAACGGTCGCTGGTCAACTTCCGGGAAATAGAATTACTTCTAGGAAACATGTATAATCAGAAGAATATACTAGAAGTAAATGTTAAAGAGGAAGTATGAAGAACGAAATTTCATATTTTAATTATTTATTCATTAAGTTTATAGGCTTTGTCGGACACTACATATGTGTATGCGTAATATAAGCTTTTTTATAATGATATAATATGTAAAGCTTTTCCTGTACTGTATAATAAGCTACATTACATAGCCTTTATGAACATCATTAGTGAATAAAATATAATAAATAAAGAATGTTGGAATTATTTATTAATCTTGTATTTAGTCTAAATATTGAAACTACAATTCGAAAAGATTCAGTATTAATCTATGATGATGGCAATCAGTGTATAGAAAAAAGATCGAAAATAATCATTCTTTATAATTTTTGTTTTGCTGCGAAATCTCTAACGACAATAAAATATAAGATGTATAGCAATTGTATTCGTGCTTATGGGATACATTGAGGGATATATAAAAATAAAACAGCTTAAAAGCTGGTCAAAAGGAACATGGGAGAGGTTCTTGATAAAAAACTTGTTATTCATATTAAAAGGTAATTTTACCATAATTTTGTCTCTAAATTATAAAATAAAGAAAACTCACCATTGTCACTAGCAGTCATGTGTGTACAATAAGTTTTTTATTAAATGAAAATATCACTTACACAATATTAGAAGAGGAAAAAAACCTACAAAATGAAATTCCATTTCGTGAATCGAACTTAGAAAAATAAATGCGTCACTTGAAAAATATGTGTTCCAAAATATTGGCTGTTGAATTTAAGTATATATTTTGTTTTTCTGAATGTGACGGATATCATGACGAGCTGGAAGATTAGACGGCTAGAAAATTGAAAGCGACAGTTTAAAATTGTGTTGACTGACTCCTGAGTATGCTCAATTGCCCATTCGAACTAATGGTATTTTTTTTCAATTTCACTTATTTTCAAACGTAATATTGACACAAACTCGAATACTGACGTGATGAAACATAGCTTAGCGCATAAATTAGCTCTAGAGTCGACTAATTTTACGAATTTAAAAGTTCTGTACAAGGTTATCGTCTTAGCATTTGAAGAAGCACTCATCTAAATTTGACATTATATTTATGCACGCGAATACCAGAGGCTTATTTCTTATGTCGAGAGTTAAATTAAGGTGACTCAGTAATGCCAGATACTTGAAGAAGTAAATCTTTATAAAAATGCTTTTCGAACCACAATTTTTATCATTTTTGCTTCCTAAATAGAAAGAAATGGTTTCATTATTAGTAAGTTTCCGGTTATGATTTATATGTCTATGCCCACTGTGAATGCGAAGGATTCGGATTTCCGGAATAAAAATAAAAAATATTTGTACGTAATAATAGTTGTCAGAAAATAGCTCTACCCATTGGCCATCCACTGTTATATATATGTTGGTTAGTGTTAGTGGATGTTTTTATAAAATGTTCGCTCCTAAAGTGGAGCATATGGATCTACACAATTTGAATATATCCACTCATATATATGGGAGTATATGGATCTCCACAATGTGGAAACATCTTGACAGATTATTTTTGACCAGAATTGTTTGTCAGAAAAATACTCAACCCAATGGACATCTAGTCCTGCATTTTTGGATTTTAAAAAACCCGAAAGATGGGGAATCGAGCCCGCATTCTCCGGATTGCTACCAACTACACTACCGTGGAGACTGATATATAATATATTATAATTCCATTAAAAGAAAGCGCGTACGTTTATTAATTCGACCGCCGAGTGTTCTGCTTATACCGACAAATCCACACTGTTATAGCATACCTTAAATTATATTATTTAGTACAGGCTGTTGTCCATATGTGGCGCCCATAGCTTCATCGTCTCTGAATTTCAGATAATATTCCTGAAACCGTATGCATGAATGCATGGTTTATTTTGGAATCAATTGTTTAGTTACATTTTAATTTAGATGTCCTTTTCGTATACCTATAAATTGTATTTATTACTTTGCACCATTCAATATTGTAGTTTATATTTGAATTAGCCAATGAATTATTTACGTAATGGAGTTGGCAGAAAATAAATTTAGTAACGTATTCTGTTTTTAAAGAATTGTTCATAAATTAAAACGAAGAAAAATTGTAAATGAGAATAATACAGGTGATAAATGAGCTGTTTTTTTTTCAATTACAGTAAGCAGCTCAGCAATGTATTTAGAATACGTGCATATGTCTTGTTTAGATAACGACTAAGTGACTAATGCATTGGAGTGTTGAACTTCATCGCAAACTTGGAGGGAAAATGTGAAAGTAAACTGAATAATGTATACGAGGGGTCGGTAAACTTATTGGAGACATGCCAAGAAAATTTATCGTTTTCTAGTTATATTCAGACAACGGAAAATAATCAAGCCTTAAAATGTCCAGCCACATTTACAGACATTGACTTGAATTATATTGTCGGATGTAAATGTGAACGAAGATGTTTTATTCGATGCGTTTATTGTGGTGAAATACAGAAATGAATAACAGTAACAGAATTCGTCTGATTAATGCATGATCAAAGAGAATATATCATTGATTACTACTTGAAATCAGTTTAAAATGTCTGAAATGTTGAAACTAATATTACATATATAATATATAGTATAAAGAATACCAAATACTTTTTTACTGTTAAGAGAATTAGAATTTACTTGACAGAACTACATACATTTAACAACGGTCGAGGGATTACTGTATTTAATTAAAAAGATTAAACTGATCCAAATATGCGTTGTTTCAATGAGAAAACTATTAAGAGTTCAAGTTTTTGCTTTTCTTCTCCAAACTACTAGTTAGGTTAGGTGAAGTTAGATTAGATTAGGTAAGGTTGTTAAAATAAAATAAAATTTCATGGAATAAGTGTTTATAAATAATATATTTGAGACCAATCTATAAACAATGTAATTCATGGTGATAAAAAATTATTTTTAAAATTTTTTAAATTTTTGGCAAGTTTACTATCGTGACGCCTATGTGCATTGAGTACTTTGTAATCTGTCGACGCGCCCCTGACTAAATAAAACTCATTGGTTTATTGTTTTATGTTTACTCCAAATTCCAAAACTATAAAGCTGTTATGAGCTTTTATAAAACATTCTCTCGATGTGTGATTCACCACCACCAAATCCACCAAAAATATCAAGAGTGACGATTCGTATACGTATTTCTATTGATTACTTCTCCATGTCATGAATATATTTTTTACTACCTCGTTCCTCATTAACAAACACGTTAAAATTAGTTATCTCACCGGAATACAACATAATATTTTTTTCATTTCCAGGAGAGATTTTTATTGTTAAATTCAGAAATAAAACACCATTACAACTATGTTATCCTATCTAAAAAATGACACTCGGCACAAATTAGAGCATCATTATGAAATATTTACACTTCAAAAGAATACAGTTTAAGTTTTGATTTTTATCTAAGTGAGTCATATTTTTTCGGTGGTTATTTGGCGCCAAGATCTTGTCTCGTTTTAGACACTTATTACCTGACCGCAAAACGTTCGGACGCCGCGACGCTGAAAAATGCCTTAACAGTTTTATGTCATGACGTCGGCATCGTTGGTCAAAATATTAAAAGCACGTATACTATTAACGTTGATAAATAATATAGGCATTATAACGTAGCACGAAATAAATTTATGGTAGAGAAAATGAATGATCGAGTTTTTGGATCTTTATATACTATAATATATTGACCAATATTGCTTACGTGAATAGAACAGAAAAGTTATTGCTAGTATAATTTTATTATTGGTATAAATTTAAATAATTAAAGTTCGTCGCATATATTATATATGATATTTTTTTCATTTATCACGTAGAAAACGGTTATTCAGAAATTTCAAGTTGACATTTATTTTTAATAGCCGTCAATAATTATTTTTTGTATTAGATATGTTCAAATGCTGATTTTAATATCAGGTTATAAAATATCATAATTCTGAGGTAACTTTGTTAGTGTAGCTTCTTTAATATTTAGATCAGTGGTCAACAACTTATAATGATATACGGTCACAATGTGACCTATTTGTATAACATGATTACGTGTCGATGTCATGACAACTGATTTTCAAAAATACTTCTAATTTAAAATACTATAACTGTTTACAACTTTTTTGTGAAATTATATACATCGATGCGAGTAAATCGGTATTTTTCATTCATTTTATTTTGAAGATTTGATAAAACTGTCAACTGATAAAGATTTATTCTATAACAGTAATATTATAATCATATTAAGGGGATTTAAATGCAATACAACTGAAACTTGTATTAATAAAAATACTGCACGTCACTGATTATGATAAACATTAATTTATTTAGAAAAAAATTATTTGAAATAGTGAAAAAAAGTTTGCAAATTAGAGAATCTTACAATTTTTGAATTGTTCTTTCACGAACGTCGAGTGAAACAATTGAAATAAATAAATTCGATCGGATTTTTCTTTTCCTTTAGTAAACACATTTGTAAAATAAGCTTGTATAAAAAAAATGTTTCCGTTTGCTGTCTTAAATAATATATGAAAATATATTCTGTTGATAGAAATTTATCTCAAATCGACATCTTCATAAAATATGTCTTAAAATATTGTATTTTTAAGCATTCAGTGACAGTGTTTTATTTTATACATATTTGCACAACGTGACATTTTGCAGAATTTAACTTTAAATGGAATCTAAAAACACAAGGCGAACGAACAAATTAACAAGTTGTAAAAAATAGATTTGTCAAATACACACATTTGGCAGTCCACATCGGCAATATTATTTTAGTGTTCGTCCAAAAAATCTGAAGAAGACTTAACATGTTCGATGACAGTATTAATGGAGGCTTAATTAGTCGTAAAAATAATTTTATTGCTAATATATTCACATATTCCCAGTATTCTATCACGTCATCATAAAAGATTAAATATATTTTTGACTCGATATATTGAGTGTATGTTTTCTCAAAATGTAAATTAATTCGACATCAAACTGTTCACCGGCCATTTTCATATCGACCCCACCCAGTGGCTACGCATCTATCCATTTCTTCTTTGAGTAACTATATCGACTTCCAGTTAAAGTATTTAATCTTCGTAAATCTTATAAAGTACTCCGGATTGCACCTTATAACATGCACTACGCATATGCTTCTTATAATACTCATAATATTAACTATCTTGAAATTATATTACTGGAAAACTCAACATTTTTACGCACCATTTTTGTTCTTTAGTCTGGAAAAAAATGGTTGAATACTCTTTTTTTGTTTTTCTACAAAATTCTAGATCTTGTGTTCATACATATGATCGGTTTTACTTAATATGGGTACCAATAAGAAATAAATATATAGCTATTCAGGAGAACATTATTTTTTACACTTTGTCAATTTTTATCAAATCTGTTTATTTAACTATACAAACCAATGCAATAGTACAACTTTATAATATGGTTATAGTTTATCTATTATTTTTTATTATATATGTAAAATGTAACAAAAATACGTTTTAGATATAATAATGAACTTTTTTATTATGAGCTCTCCGGCGTAAACTACTTATTTTAGTTGATTTGGACAAAAGCATAACTCACCTTCATATTCAAAATTGGTACAACATATACATGTATATTCAGAATTTTGTTCTTTAAAAAAAAGACAAAAAAAAAACAGCATGTGTTTAACGTTTTAAAATACAAACGCTCATATTGCATCCGTATTTTATATTTAAATAGACATCAAACGTCTATCGATGTTGTATGCCGTTACAGAACTCGAATCTATGACCTCCGGTTCAAAGTGTTTTGAAAAAGCGCGCGCTTGTCCACTTACCCGATTAAATCGCTTGCAGTAACTTTATATTTCATTTGAGATGACATTCCCAAGCTTCAAAAAATAATATGAATAATCTTGCTGCAAATATGTCAGACGCTGTAAAAAATATACGAAAAGCATTTCAGGGTTAAAGTTGTTTTTCTCTTGAAGCAAATTAATTTAAGAGTAATAGCTTGCAACTTTTAGGTGTGTCGTATTAAATGCTTTTAGCCTTCAGGTATTTTTTTAGAAAAATATTTGTGATGACTTTTTTATCAAGTATACTACGAGTATATGCTAAATTTTTGCATATGTTAAACAGTTTACAACTCAAAATGTATTAAATTTGTATTCAATGAAAAACATATTCACATTGATCAGCACTATGAATATTAAATATTATAAAGTAATTAATAAATAATTTCGTTTTCAAATTTCATTTTTTATAATATTATTATATGACCAAATTAATTAAAACGCCTGTCTTTATCTTTCCATAGAATATAACATATTATTTTGGCTGTTTAAGTAAATATCCACATATTGATCCGTATGTTCTATGCGTTAAAAACGTTAGATTTTTGTCAATAATTGTGTTATATATTTTTTATAATATTTATGAATGTATAGTTGAGTGGACATCCAAAATATCTAGTGTGCTATAGATCGTGACACAACACTGAAGCTAGCTCTATATATATACCAAATAACTGATGGTATTGTTGTTTGTGTAGCAATTACATTATGTTATGAATTTGGTAGTTATTGGAAACAGTATGATAAAATAATCCAGAAAATTAAATACATATCCATGGTGTTTCTTATGGTACCCATACACCTACAGTTCGTTTGCAGTCCGGCGACTGTCAATCCAAGATGATGATTAGGATTAGGGTAGGCTTTACACAGGCATGACATGAAGCCTATCGATTAGACCGCTAATACACTGTTGTCGGTGTGAACTGACTGAATTGTGGTCTCAACTCTAATCATCGTCATGGTTTGACAGTCCCCGATCTGTAGGTAGCATTAAAATGGCAACAGTAGTTAAAACAACAGTTATATTCATATGCTATAATGGAAGACTGATATCTTGTATGAAAATTAAATAAAAATATTTTATTTCCTCTTGAAGAACTACACACGATAAATGGAACAATTTATATTTATTATGCAGTATTAATCAGTAAAAGATATCCGTACAAACGACATTCGACGTTAATTACATATTATATTATTTTACGATTTTTCATATAATAGGATATCACGAGTCACTGCTCCCAAACAGCTAGTGTTGCAAGCTATGACATGCAACAATGGTGCGCGGTCGCTAACTTTGTGCAACAATGTCGTATCGGAAAATTATCCCGCAAAGCTCTGACTTGTCCGCTAAAAGCTTTCGATACTAGGGGAGCAAAAGCTTTGCCCTGTCGAAACAAAATAACACTGAACAAACTCTCATAGAATAGTTTTATATTGTCAAATATTTTTAACTCTACGAGGCTTATAACATGTGGATAGTTTTTTTTTATAATTTCGCGACTAAATCATTTTCTCGCAAAATTACATACAACTTTTTTAGAAAACTAATGTTAGCCAAGATGAAATTACACTTAATTGTCTGCTTGTATGTTTTTTGCACGTTTTTTAAATAATACAGTTCATGAAAAAAAAACCAAACAATTTTTTACAATGATTTTTTACTTTAACAAGGCTTTAAAATCTCCCTTGATCATGATATAGTTTCAGCATTCAAATCATGTTTTTATATGCAGTGCCCATTTGAATATATATATTATAGAAATATATAGTAAACCCCCCATCATTTAAGTGTAGAAAAAATACTAAAATGAAATATCACAGAAAAAACTACGGTAAAGGTACTTTTATTGTCTATTAGTAACACCAAATGACCAAATGATTATATTATTTTTTATATTATGTTGATTATACCATTAAAGTGATATACACTCATCCCTCGATTTACGCGGTACCCATTTTACGCGGTTTCAAAAAACACATATTTTGTGGCACGTGTCACGCACGTGTTGCATGAAGTCTCGATTTACGCGGTTTCTCTTGGAACGTATCTACCGCGTAAGCCGAGGGATGAGTGTATATGCTGTGAAAATTAAGTAATTCTAAGTATAGTTTCTACCATTTTTATATGAGCATTTTGTCTTTACAGCACTGTATCCTTTGGAATATTTTCTTGATCTCCCGCGTATCAGGTGTATCAAATAAAATAATTTTAGCTCATATGGTATAATATTGTATAATATTTAAGGATATTAAGAATATGTTTATGACAGAAAGAAAATACCTTTCACTTATCTTATTATACTGTATATCTCTTAATTACAGATTTACATAGAGTATATAAAAAATGTAATGTCTGGCTTGTTAATATAAATTAAATCTTGAATGCACTCTATAGAACATATTGTAGTATAATCGGATATCTCGATATTTTTAGTTGTTCTGATCGTGGGCCAAGAAAATTGTGTCGCTTGCATTAATCGTGTTAATTTATTTCTTCGTATCATTGTTCCCCACTAGACTTCCTGACACTCGTCAAACAGCTGATATGAGATGCCACGAGATGATTAAGCGAACTGTCAAAAAATAAAATGAAAATTCGAAAAAGAAACGCGGAGAGTTTCCGCATTTTAAAAATTTGAAATATTCATTCACATATTCTCTTTCTTTTGAAATCGCTTAAAGATTTTCTTAATATAATACGTTTAATTAAAAAAAAGAGATGAAATATAATATATTTCATTTTAACATAATATTTAAGCAATGCCGATTAAAAGTCAAAGGTACAAAGTATTTTGTATGTTTCATTCAAACTGCGTGTATCTATAAGTATGGCAGAATTAAATTTCATTGCTATTTTCGCATTATTATTTTAGAATTTGTGTAGTCACAGTTATTAATTTTTACGATTATTTTGACGAACAATTTAATATTGTACTTAATTTTGCTACTCGTTATTATATGTGTTTTACAATTTTCAGAGAGAGAGTATATGGATCTCCATAATATCAATACATGCGTATACAGATTATTTTTCACGAGAACAGCTTGCCGGTTAACTGCTTGGCCTAATCGCTACCCAGTTGTGCGTTTTTTTTTTTCAATCTGACAGATGTGGGAATCGAACCTTCATTCCCCGGATCCCGGATGGCCGCATGCTAATCTTTATGCTGCCGCTACCGATGTATGCACATCTAACATTATTTTAACGTAAATTGAGATAACGGGAATGAAGTCCCTGAAGATTGAGAGATTAGTTGAGAACTAATCTTGGAAAAGTAATTTATTTGTATTATAATCTTCCTATTGTGAAAACCATGGTATGTGCTACATGTATTCGTGCGGAAATACTGAAAATGTTACAATTTGCAAAAAATCTGTAAATATAATGAAAATAATTCCAACATTGTTGGTTCATTTAAACGTTATAACAATGTGTATTGTGTATCAGTTGTATAATGAGCCATCGTTGGATACAAGGTAAAGGAAATTTCCTCTACGACTTCTTTTAAATTTAAACGTTTGCTAGTGTTTTCGGTTTTCTCGAGCTGCGAATATTATCTAAGCCCAATTAATGTCTTTTATTTTTCACGTGTATCGAAGAGCAAGCAGCCAGATCGTTGACCGGTATAGAAAGCGTAGGAGGGCTGATTTAATATTCTCTAAGACTAGTATTTTGCATAACATTTGAAATATAAAATACAAGGCGAGACTTACGCACGTGTCACGTCTTGTACATATTTGTATACACGTGTAATTATAAATAGATTTATTATCTATGATATTATATTTGGCAGGACTCAGTTTTAGAATGGTTTGTTCGTGTATATTCAATATTATAATTCAGCTTCGTTAGTGTTGCCGATAGTTATTTCAGTTCTGACACAATTGAGATAAATACTAATGATATGTTATATAGTTTATGATTAATAAAAAGATACGACGCCCAGGTAGCCGATGCAGGCAAATTTCACCGGTTCGTCGCGTTAGAATTAGTTTGTCGAATAGACCAACCAATCAGAAGATTAAAAACAAATTTTGCTGGGTGAATATAATACATGGCGATCTGAGATATTTTTTGAAGCAATATGATTGCTATTTTATGTAACAGTATTTAATATAATATAAACTATCTAATTAATCGAAACACTTTTGTTCTTAAAATTATGCATCGTCGATATTCGATAAACCAATCCTATAGCAACAGAATGTTATATTATTGCATAAAAGAAAAAATATAGAATTGTATATCCCATGGGTTGATTGACTGGTTGGCAATCAATCCTTTTAAAAACAATTGGTCATATGCACCGCGTTTCAAGTGGGCGTGGATAAAGACTTTGTATCTATCTTTATAAATCCTCTGAACCGTATTATAATATCTATCCTTTAATATGATTTTAAAATTTAAATAAATTATTGTTAATCGATTATTGTAATACTTCTTTTCGTTAAAATACTCAACCACGCTTTATGTTTTATAAAGCTTTTCGTTATTTCTGTTTCAATGGACCCAGTATTCCTATATGTTCAGTTTTATCAGTATGATCAGCTTTTAATAGCGTATTGATTGACACGCAAAATAAATGTCACATCAACACATAAAATAATTACTAACACATGTCAATCGTTGAAAAAAAAAAATGACAAATAACCGTATATTAGATATTGTGAATATTGTAAATCATTCGTATGCAGAAGATGTCAACACCGACTAAAATAAATATATTATTTTCGGGTGTCAGATTGAACTCGCTAGAAATCGTGTTATTTTCCAATGCTAAAAATACAGCATGAAGGACACTGAAAGTTTAAAATCTGTTCAACATTACATAATAAGCTGATTATGATATTAATTTTAGTTACAAGGTTTTTTTTAACTGTGTGGGAAAAAAAACAATGTTTCGCTAATGTAATATCAAGTTTGATTAGTTCCAAACATACACCCACTGGTAAAAAAATCATTTCTATTGATAATTTTTGCTGGTTTTAAGCTCTTACTATTTTTGTAGGCGTAATAGCTTTAGAATTGAGACAAGAAGAATTCATTTCCGGATTAGTCTTGTTCTGTGTTCTAACTTAATTATTTTGACAGGCTCTACTTGTCAAGTTACATTTTAATTTACCTTATTATTTCAATGGATCCGACGTTGACTATTGTGTTCAGAGATTTCCATCTTATTTTCTTCGAGTAATTCTAATAACTAAAAATGGAAAATATCGTATATTGGACTAATGACAATAATAAAAAGTAAACTGATCACAGTTTCTTATTTTTGAATAAATAAATTTCTCGCACATTAGATTCCTGGATGGCTAGTTTAATAACATATCTCTGTGCTAGTTTCTGAATATTTATTTAAGAATTTGGAAATTTAGTGATTCTTCATCCAAAGCTGTTGTAGTATCTAAATTGATTTTAATATCTGTATGAAAGCTATTAATAGTGATCCAATTTGGATATTTTTACCATGTGTAAACGGATAATTTTAAGTTACATTCCAATTATCGATAACGAATACATTTAGTAACTAAATTTAAAGATAAGTAGTTCTTTCATTTGCTTAGTCTCACTATTGACTTATGTGTATAGTTTTGTTCAATATTTTCTTATTATCAAACTTCGCTTTGAGTATTTTATAATTTTACGTAGATTAAATTTATCATGAAGCTCTGATTACTATGCTCAATTATCAAAGTTCATTATTCGATTAAACAGTTTTATTAATGCTGTCAACATTGCGTTAGATAAACAAGCGTTGGATATATTAAACTAAAAGCAAAAGTTTTTCATTCTGTTTTTTTATACTTTGAACGTTGAAGAGTCAACGTAATCAGCTATTTGGAGCCAGTCTTAGGTATTTACTGATGTATGTTATAATAAATACATAAAAAAAAGAAGTTTTGGCCGATGTTAATGTATCGTCATACAGCTTTGCACACCCAAAACTTCTGGAAATCGCCAGTACCTTATGTGGTATTTAATTACAACTGACAGTAGCTGTTTATTGTTTTCCACATACACACAGATTACAATAAACTACAAATAAAATAATGTCGAACAAATTTTCGGTGAACGATAAAGTTGAATAAGTTATGTTTTACTTTATTCTAATCAACTGGTAATCTACTAAATTAATATCATCTCTTAAAGAAGACAATTAGTTCCTTTATTAACATGTTCTTGAAAATAGAGGAAATTTTATTTTGTTCATTATAAAGAGAAACCGGTACAAGCAAACAAATATTAATCGAATACATTCATATAAAAAATAAAATAATATGTAAATTTTAATGTTATCTTTTTTAGTTATTAAATTTAACATTATATATAATGACTAGATAATAATTGATGATAATATAACCACAATTATGGATAGAAATGACGATAATACGTGTATGTGGAGTATGTCATATTATAAATCGTATGATATTTTTGTAGAATTGTTTTAACCACAGACCGATAGGTGGCAGCGTGGTATAGGCTACCGTCTGTATTTTTAAATTCGGAACACATCTATCCTTGACACACATTGTATGTATAGGTACGAGAGAGTTACGTCACTTTTCATCGAAACCGCCTTGGAGGGGTCATGCTCGCCGACAGAGCGTCCGTCCGTACTTTGTATTAGCATCAACAAATTTATATGCGTTTGATATTTCAATTATTTAAATTTCGGTGCATTTCCATTCATCTGTTGATTATTAATTTTTTTTGTTCCTTTTTCAAAAATCAACACGCAATGATTCATAGGAAAGCGTAACACAATGAAGACATTATGAATTAATTATTAATTTTATGATTTTATAAGTGTGAGATGTAATCGACATTTATTCATAAAATTTTGAAATGTTTTGTTTTTTTTTTTTGTTTTTGAATTATATTATAATCATAATTAAAACAAGCTGAGAAAATATACATATTTCGATGTCGTATCATTTTATTTAATGATAAACTTTTTATAAATTCACAAAATAAGCGCGAATTTTGATTTTTCGCGTGTTGAAAATAATGAGAAAATTTAAATTTAATCATTAAATGAAAGGGGTAGTTCCAAAGTGAACTTATTCCACTATGCCAAAATTGAAAGGAGAAGATTTTGAAAGTATATTTTTTGTATGAAAGAACTATATGGTATTTTTTTTTGTTTTCAATATTTTAGATAGTGATTTTGTCTAGTGATGTCCATGCTATATGGTTATTCTATACAAAATATAATTTTTCAAAGTCTTCACATTCGAATTTTGACATAGTGGAATAAGTTCACTTTGGAATTACACCCCTCAAATAACAACTATGAAGAGAATGATTCGGTTGTTTATTAAGCAACCGTTCAATGACACAATTTATAATAAAAGACATTGGTTTTACTTTTCGATTTGTCAATGGCTATTTCGGTTATGACACTATTCTAAGAATATTTAATTTATATTCATTGATAATGGTGTTACGACCGAAATAGCTATCAACAAAACCTTTGCAAACAGAATGCAAAGTACGTCATAAAAATGATTAAAAACTTTAATTGCATATTATTGATAGAAAATCATGAAATAAACTGCTTATAAAATGACTATTTTTTTCAAATTGAGTTATATCGTTTTGGTGGAACTTCATTTTACAACGGATGAATTAAAATGAATGTAGACATGAAACTATATTGAAATATTAATTTTCAAATTCATTAGTTTCGTCGGTACACAGGTATTTTGAGTTGGGTCACCTCTCTAGACTATAATTAAAAAAGCTAACATCGCTTCATATGGATACTAGCTAAGTGAAACATCTAAACCGTTCAGACCAGTTTTTCAACAAGTAAGATCGCATTTTTTTCACTTAGGAATGTCCTTGCATTGTATTTTCTTGCAAACTCGTTGATAAATCTTTTATAGGATGGGCACGACTTTGAAACACGTTTCATAAGTAATTTTACATTGATATTTGGTATTTTATATGAATTTGGATTTTTTTAAATAATGTGTTATGGAGATTAATGCTGTATATCAATGATACAACAATATTTGGAAATACATTGTTTTTATGGAATTTATTTTATAAATTTTTAAAGTTTATAAATATAAGTATGTATCTTCGTTATATTTTAGTGTCAAGTTCAAGGCATCACAACTGGTAGCAGTAGTGAGCTTAGGAATTTATATCTTCATTTTATGACTGATAACATTAAAATGATTATTACTGTAATCGCATTCCTATCAGAAATAAAGTGTGTTAATTATGTTATCTCCGAGTAATTTTTAAGCCTTGAGTAGCCTATAAGAAAATTTATAACGAAAAACTTAACATTTTCACTCGTATTTACGAGTATGTCATCACTATCAACATAATGTCACCAGTAATATAAATAATAAATATAAAATTAGGTTTATTTCAACAGACTTATTATCGTTTCAATCAATATCAGAGATGTCTAAAATATATCGTCGTTCAGTATGCAATACCACGTTAGGTTAGCATTAATTTTTACTGAAATATATCATTTGATGCCATTCGATTCTAAATTCGCATATACATGTATGTCCATTCAAATAATGCCGGATATTTGTTGAAATTAACGTTTTTATAAACAATTTGTGCAATGCTATTTTTTCATTCACAAATATCAGATGTTTTCTTTTATCTGCACTACTTCTTTTTTATCGCTTATGTGGTATTGCATTCTGATCGACGATAATTTTCCTATCTTTTCACATCACGATGTTTGAGAACGGCTGCATTCAAACATTTTATAAAACGATTCCAATAAACCGTCATTTGTGAACTACTGGTAGATGATGCCATCGTTTCGGTCGCTTACGAGAGAATAGATACCTTAATTTATGTATATACATTTGATTCCTAACTCTCAATATAATGCAGTTGTTAATTGATAATTCCAACAGAAACACAAATGCCCTCATGAATACACAGTAAAATGACCCACAAAACCAAAAGAAATAATACAAATTGAATACCTCCACGTTTTTACGATTTCCAAATAAGGCACCTTCCTTTCACTCAATATATATAAATACAATAGTTAAGTCCAATGTATAAATCAATACATTCATTAAATATATTAAGCTTTTTTTACAAATTAATAGTCGATAATGTTTACTTATGCATTAAGTATTTTCATTTATAATCCGATAAAAAATCGTACATAAAAAGCTCTTGTCAAACGTTTTCCTGGTTTGCTTTTTTCGTGTATCATTACCGGTTTAAATATAGTCTTGATATAACTATTTTTTTTTGTTTACAGACATGTTTTTTTTACATGCGAAACATTATGACTATGTTCGTATAAAAAACTCAGTCACGATGACTGATGGAATGCGATGAAAAGTAAAATTAGTTAAGGGTCAAAGCTCTATATTCATTTTTTTTTTTGATTTCAAAAGAAAGTCGACAGCACACATTTACTTTTTTATGTTAAAATTGATGTTTTATCCTTACTTCGTTTATTTCATTCCGATTCCGAAATTATATTGTAAAGAAAAGTTTGTTTACACCTAATTCATTAATTATATCCAGATAGATATTATTTGATTATTTTATTAAAAAAAAATCACGTTGCTAGTGTTTACCGTTTGGGAGGAGGCCCTGTGACAGACAGACACATAACACACAATTTTAAAAATATTTTAATAAACACAGAAAAACTAGGTTGATGAATTTTGGTCAACTAGTAAGTGATATAGCAATGTGTATACTACTGCCCTACTAAGTAAAACACTGTGTCTACTCGGCAGGGCAGTATAA
>JAGVSQ010002010.1:0-26398 GCA_022683975.1 Rhyacophila evoluta | reverse complement strand
TTTCGGCATCTTCAGGCTACATTATATGTGGGAGGTGAGCGAACATATAACATATGGAAGTTTACCAGTTTTAAATAATTTAGAATTTAGAAGTAGTTAGCTTTGTAGATATTTATATAAGTGTCTTTATAGGTGGTGACGAAAAAAAATTTTCAAATTTAATTTCATGAAAAGATATTTTATATTATTAAATAAGCAGCGTGTTTTTAAATTTGTGAATTTTAATGAGACAAAAAATACGTTTGTATTATATTTGATTTGATACCTTATATTTAAAAAAAGTAACGAATGGTAATAAGTAATTTTCATTTTGGCCGTAAAAATAATTGCTTGTGTTTTTTTTATTAAAATGTATTATATTACAAACTTAAATCTGGGCGAATAAAGCAAACAAACGAGCGGTAACAGTAAAAAAACATAAAAGATTTCTTTATCAAAAAATAGGTCTAATTCAAGGCACGCATAATCCTAAGGGGTATATCGTCGTAGTGAAAACATTGACGCTGTTATGTTTACACAAATATTGGTCTTGTAAATTAACCTCTGACTGATTACTGCGTAAGTGCTAGAGGTCACTTTGACCAGCCGAGCGAGATAAATCGTTGACTTTGAAAAGCTCACAAGAGAGCTTCGTACGCCGCCTGAGGCTGCGAGTAAGACCTCTGGACCCTACTTTGTTGTGTTGTATGTGTGGGTGGATACGTGTGAAAATATTTTGCTATTTTTGTTAGTTATTGCAGTATAGTCGGGACCATTAAAGAACATACATATGTGTTGTTCGCCAGACAAAAAAACATTATCTTTCTTTCATGAAAGAGGTTTAATCGCTAGTTTTATTTTGTTTAGTGAAAGGGTAATCCGTTTAATATTATTAAACATCTGGATATTTTCTCATAATATAATAATTATGATGATTCATTGTAGCTATTTGTTTACTTTTTAGCAAAATATAAGAGCTTTCCTCTAATATAAAAAAAATATGAGAAAATAAACCATGAACTTTACCTAAACGTAATTAATAATTTTAGGTAGCTTACATAAATAGTGCGTAAATTCACTGTAGTAAATAAAAATATTATTTCAAATTCAAATTTTGAGTATTAAAAATATAAATGACCAAAAATATTGTGTAAATTCTTCGAAAATGACAGTGTATTTTTTTCTATAAAAAAATATAAAGCCACGTTGAAAATATTCGAAATAAAATGACATAAAATTGATCGTTTCACACCCATTTAAATATAAAAATGAAATCAAAGTTCAATACAAATATATATGCATATGTGAGTGCATAGTATATTGTAATTAAAGTCATTTACTGATAATTTTTATTTTGATAATGTATTTTAAACCAGTGAGACTCAAGTGAATAGAGCTAAAATTCAGTCTTGAATTGTGATATTTTGGAAAAGCTTACTCACGTATATGGGACATGTTTTAGTTTGATAAAAATTGACCTATCCATAATAATTTTT
The DNA here is from genome assembly GCA_022683975.1 of Rhyacophila evoluta. Taxonomy (NCBI): domain Eukaryota; kingdom Metazoa; phylum Arthropoda; class Insecta; order Trichoptera; family Rhyacophilidae; genus Rhyacophila; species Rhyacophila evoluta. The sequence continues at coordinate 24,923 of JAGVSQ010002010.1, read as the reverse complement.
AAATTAAGAAAGCTTAACATAAATGAAAATGTACTATCGAAAGCTTTAAAATAGTATGTTTAACAATAGGGAATATTATCAGTTGCCCAAAGATGGTCTTTCGGTAGACAGTTGTGATTGTAGATACTTTCTACATAGACATCTGACGTTTAGAGTAATAAGATGGTATATTTTCTGTTTGTGTATAGATATGAATGGTTTAATATAGAAACATCATGTTAACTTCACATATTATTCTCAGCGTACACTGTTAATTTTCTTATATATACTAGCTTGAAGATGCTGAAAGCTAAAACGTGTTATAATTACCAAGTCCTGCAGAAATTATCAAAAATCTTCAAATTATTTTCAAAACTATATATTATTAATTGATTATATTATGACATATACTATTAAAATGAGTGTTTTATCTGAAAATTTTAAATAATATTAAACAAAACGAAAAAAAATTCACGCCATTTATAAAATAGTACCACTGGAAACTTTAATGGGTATTCGCATACTGGAAATCTCCCGTAGGGTAAACTAAAAATATTTGCAAAGGAGCATTGAAAATATTTCATATATGCTTATATAAAATATCATATGAAACGTGTATCTAAAGTTTGTATGTATGTATGTATGTTCAATATATCAGTGTGTGGTGGGTATAAATTTCCATGGAGAAAAGTCGTACGTCGAAGAGAATTGTCTCTTTTCCCGCATGTGAGGGTTAATCGCGTCTTCGAACTGCTTCGTTAAACTAAAACGATTAACGAGAAAATACAACTTTGGCAAATGATGTCTGTACGCCACTTTAAGAAAACAAAACAAGATTAAGAAAATTTTTGTGTGATGCCTAATTATCGTCACTCGTGACAGAGCTTCTAAAGCAACTTCTGAAGGAAAGGAGAAACAGACTAAAGGAACATGTTACTAAACTTACAATACGATAGTGTCTTTGCTGTCACAATACAAAAGCAAAACTACGAAACTTACGGATAAAACTTAATCCATTTCGATTTATTAGAAACTTCAGTTTAAAACGGATTTTACCTGACTTGAAACTTTTTTTTTTGCAAGGAATTAACATTTTTTTCCACAGAATATATTCTTTAACTGAACGTCGTTTTGAAAATCAGACCGACTAATTGATGTTTGCTATATATAATATATATCTTTAAGATGTGACAATTTTTCAATCAATTAAAATCTTTCTAGCTCTTGTCATTTAACAATAATTTAAAGAATACGGTTATTATCAGTGTTACATTTATTCTTCTTTGCACGTGTCAACTTCTAAAGTAAAGCATATTGTGACAACGTAACGTTTCCATCAATCATTGGTCGATAATTTTGAATCGGTTTCTTGCTATTGCTTTACCTAATGAACCGTGTTGGTGACGATGGAACGATGGATATCCGATTAATTTATAAGGACGCAATTTGAACGGTTGATACATATATGTATAAATATATAATGTATGACGAAAAAAATACATTAAAAAAATCCTAAAGAAATTTATACGAAAATATATTCCGTATTTTTATGAAATAATTCATTCTGTTACTTTACGTTATGAATAAATAAGAGAATGGACTGTGCAGCCACTTTATGTTAAAATAGTAAATCTACAGGCATATTTTGCGGATGTTTTAAGAGGGTTTTAACCTGATTTGCCTATTTTTCAAGTCAACTGTTGTCGAATGTTCATAAAAAATATTTAGATTTGAAAATATGTATCTAAAAAATCCATACATTTCACTCAGATATGGCTAAAAATTAATCAAAGATAGCTTAATTTGCGGCTAATAAATTTAAGCTTTTTTGAAACCACATATTATAATAATGTGCAAATTAAGAAATCGGCAATTGAATTTAGTTTTTAAAATATAAATATATGCAAAAATATAAAATTCAAATCTAATCAAGTCAAGTTAGTATGGATCATTCTACTAAATTTAGTCTGTGTATTCTGCCTTTTGACATTTATCATTTTTGTCGTTAAAATAGAAAAAAGAAAACCTACAATCAACCTGTAACTAAATTAATATATGTTATATATGATAGATATAGCACTTTTGTTATATTTCATTCTACTAGTGTTTTTAATATGGAAGATTATATTTGAATTTTAATTAGTAAAACTCTTATTTCGTATTTCGTATTTTGTTTTTAAATTAAAATATTTAATTATACAGTATAAATAGCTAGAATATTTACATACTTATTTCATATAACAGAAAATAAACTTGTCTTGTATGTAACGTATTATAATGCATACACAACTAAGCTCGCATTCAAACTGACTGAACCGCAAATCAAGCGAAGCCTTGTTTATCAAAGTTGTGGGACTTCAAATGGAAAATTGATATGCTATATTTGTTATGTTTAATTTTATTGAGTTTAACAAAGCGATCTTAACCCCATTTAATGATAGAACATAATTTCATTTAAATAGTATTTACTATTAATTAAAATTACTATAACAGTTCAATTAATTATATATAAAGGAGCATAGCAATGTAAGATTGTATTCGGATTTCAACTTCTAAGCGTTTGAAGACTTCTATACAAGAAACGTACTGTATGAGTTATCAACAATTTCTATCAACGATATCAACATATATCGTATATTTTAATTTACAGTTATGTTTAGTTTCCATTTATGTACTATTTTTATATTCGATGCTGTTTCATTTAAACAAAAATAATTCAATAGATATACTTTTGTTTATCTAAATAAAATAAATAACGGATGGCCCTGAAAGAATAATCCATATTAATACAGATTAAAAAAATATATAGCATTCAAGAATGGCATTGATATGTTTAAAACACGCTGAAGAAAACAAAACAACGTAGTATAAAAAATATGAAGAACTAATAACTGATGATTAAATACTATGGGAAAATTAGTGTTTTCACTGATTTTCACTAACTTTTATGAACGGCATAATAAGTGTTTTAATAATCATCTATCTATTCGCTTGATGAATGTTCGAAATTGACTTTAATTTAATTCAAGCCGGTTAGACAACAGTGTTATATGAATATTTGATAATGTTCATACTAGACAAAGTAAAGCTAGGTTAAATTATGAAATCATTCTAAAACAAAATCTATTAGTATTTAAGTATTATTAAACTTAAATGTAATGTATGATTATATGTTCTCAAAATGACATCAAGGTTTGTACAGTAATAATATTAAAAAATATATTTATTACAATTACAAATAGAGCTTTTCAAAGCTTCTTTATACTAATATTGATATATGTAATATTAAATTTATAAATATTCAAAAACAATATCTTGATGAGGATATTTGGAACCAAGTTTGAAGATGACATATGGAGAGGAAAGTATGATATAGCCGCAAACTGTATTCATTATACATCCCCTGTCATCTCATATATCAAAACGTTTCCGTCGGATAGGCCATATTCCAAGATGCCCAATACCTAAAATCTACCTCTTCAATACACCGGAAAGGAAACAGAAAGTCTGGAAACCAATGATAGGTTGTAGTAGTGGAGAAAACTTGAGACAGACGAGGGTAGAGACATTTTCCGTAGGCAAGTAATATCCACATAAAGTTATAAGTATGAAACTTTATATGTAACAAAGTATATATTATTTTAATTTGAGATATTATTTGATTAAATAAAATCAGCTAAGTAAAACTTTTTTCAACTGTAAACAATTATAATCAAGGATAAAGTTAGTCCAATAAAGCTGCGTAACCCATCTTTCTAGCTTCAAGTTAATATGTTTACATTAAGTTTAAAGCTGAATGATTAAATTCGTAAGAAAACACTGTTAAGTGGTTAGCTTTTATCGTCTTAAAATGAAGTATTTTTAACAAGCGGTTTTATTTACTAAGTGAAATTTTTTTTAGTGTTAATACATTTTTTTTTTTGAAGTAATAAAATGTAATCAATGCGAAATTTTATTTATAGTAGTATGAAAAACTCTCACTACTTTTAGAGCGTAAATTTTAGATCTGACATGGTCAATTGCTACGATCTAACATAAGAGTTTGGAATTATGTATTTTTGAGCTAATCAGATTTTCATCGTAGGACATCTTTTAATGTTATCAACAGCATTTATTCGGTAAAGAAATAATGAGATACGAAATGATTCTGATAAAGATTGTAAGAATTACTATGCAGTGATCATATGCTTTACTTATCATATTGATATAAGAAAAGAAGAACAAAAATAATACTGGTGAAATTTAATTTTATTAAATGATAAATAATAGTTTATGTTAAGCTTTCATAAATTAAAAAGCTTTTAAATTTTCAAAATATTATTATCATTTAAAAGCACAGGATGTAATTAGGTATATTGGATCTAAATATCTATAGATAACAATTTCATTTCCGTGATTTATTACTGTTTAATTAATATTTATCGTCCACGTGACAAAGGATATACTATTATTATTAATATTGAAACTTGATATGGAACTGTGTGTGGAACATCTGTATATCTGTAACAAGCTCTTTGTTGTCATAGTTTCAAGGATGTTATGCTTTTTACACTCAATTCTAAATCACCTCAACTTAAGTTTCACACACGCTTCATTTCTTTCTGATGTGTTGTAGGTAATATAGATAGATGTCTTAAAACTTGTCGTATAATATATATGTTTAATAAGTATATAAAAACTTTTTTCAATATGAATAGTATATTTATTGAAACATGACTTGATCTAGTTTTAGTCGACACCTGAATGCATGGCAATAATGATAAACGATGCTGTCTGATTATAAGAATTATTTATCAATGTTTCAAAGTATTATGAGAAAATTGAGATTATTTTCCAGGAAAAAAATACACGTAAATTTCCGACAAAAATGCCGTAACAAGGTTGTTAGAGCCATCATTAAAACGTAAAAGTACGCGTGTCTAATCAAATATGCACACATTTGCCTACTATTTGTTCAAGAGATTAATATATATTATCTTTTTCGTAAAATATGACATATCACAGTGGTAATATAATAATACCATATATGAAAAATAAGAATTATTATTATCGATTTGATTGCGTAGATATATAATGTGGCATAGTAAATGTGAAATGCTTTACAAATGTCCCAGAATGTTACAGATGTACACATTTTTCAAGACATTAGTTACATTAAATTATATGCCGTAGAATTAATATTTTGACTTTCTCCTGTAAATGTCAAGAGCTGTTAAGAAAAAATGTTCTCGTTCACCGAACATATTGCAATTTTTTAAAAGTTAAAACCATCATGTGTTTGTCTACTTAATAATAAGCTATTATACGGAATATAGAGGAAATATTAAAGCAGTTATACATTTTTATTTGCATACGTCAAGACAAAAAGATTGTTTAATTAAAGGTGTTAGATTGAAACAGTATTTATTTATTTTGATGTGTTGTTTTCAATTATGACAAAATATCGATTGGAAAAATAAATCTAAATGCTTGAATTCTGAATTATTTAAAACTGGTAAATTTTCATATGTGAGATCACTGTTAGCGATCCGGGTTTCGTCTTTCGGCATCTTCAGGCTAGATCATATGTGGGCAGTGAGCAAACATATAACATACTAACAATTTTCATCAAGCACCACCAGTCAAAAATATTTATTTTCTAAATGCTTAAGTTATTACAGTGCAACTGAATCAAAGCCAATTGTATTGTATTCATATTATTATGCAAACGATTTAAAAGTAGGTTTACCGTAAAAGCAAATCATCAAATAGTTTTATCTTTTATTAGAAAGAAGATAAATCAATCTACTTTTGTTGTTCACCGACCACCGCTTTAGAGAATCATTAATTTGGATAAAGTATTTTGTATCAAAATAATAATACTATATAATAAAAATTTATACGGAATATATAATTTTAATATAGTATATCGCACTTATCAGCACATCGAACACATATACAAATATTCGAACGCACATAATTAATGAACAGTTCATTGCGTTATTAGGATGCGGGTATTATTACTTTGGTTACAATTGTTAATTTATACACATAAGAGAGAAAGTACAAAATAGAAAAGATAAACAACGTACGAAAAGGGAAATAAAAATCTCCACGTGTTTTCAGGGTCACTAAACAAAAACGTATATTTTGAATCAAAACATTAATGGTATTTTTTGATAAAATATATATAGAAAGAAAAAGGTCGTATATAATTATCTTCTAACGAAAAACATATGGCAGTTATGTTAGTTATATAATATATTAAGTTATTATGATATTTTATGTTTGTTAGTTGTTTTTCTGATTGTGATTTTCATTTGTAACAGGGTATTTCAGAATTTATAAGGATTATGAATATTTCAACGATTATTATTGCCAAATTTACTAAATTACCATGGAATGCAAAATCTAATAAACATCGCTTATATTCAAAGTATCCAGTGGTGTCGTTATGAAATTTAAATACAGATTTTTACGATTAATAAGATTTTTTCACATTTTTTATTTTGTAAAATTGTAAACAAACTTTTGTTAAATATTATTATAAAAAGTATTTTTGGCGAATAATTAATCCTTTGAATAAAACGTTTGGATAAAATACTATTTTTCATAATTATTTTTGGAAAAAAACTTTAATTGTTTTTATATAAATGCCTTTCTTATGCAGATAATGAAATATTTAAAAAATCTCTTTATCATGAAAAAAAAATGTCATTTTATAACTTACTTAAAATTTTCTACGAGAAAATATAAACCTGTTTTGTAATTTATCAAATAGTTAATTTAAAAAAAAAAGTATTTTCAGCTTATTTTAATTAGTGTTTTAGATGTTGCTTAAGGTACATTTTAATTTTTATCAAATTCTGCATATTTATACTGTCCTTTTTATATGTACCCTTGTTCTACTATACCAAAATTGAAAAGAGAATATTTTGAACAAGTATATTTTTTTTTGTGTACAAGAATCATATAGCTTGTAAATTAGTAGCAAATCAATTTTAAAAACATCAACAGATAATAATTAACACTGAATAATATGCCATATAGTTTTTAAAAAAAAAATACTCGTTCAAGATGTTGTTAAAGTTGAAAAATTCATTATATAAATGCACTCCTCATGTTGTTTATACATATTTTACTGTATATGCTATAATAGTGGTGTATATGGATCTCCAATGTAAAAATGCCTACTACTGCAATGGAGCGTATAGATCCATACAGTATGAAATTTTTTTTGGCAGATTACTTGTTGCCAAATAAATTAAATAAAATATAATCCTAGATTTGAGTGTTTGACAATGATAATATTAAGAGGTCTTTTACAAGTGCTGAATATGAATTCAAAATGCTTGATACTTCAAAATATGTACGCCTGATAAATTCGATGTCAAGGCAAAAAAGAAAGTTTTTTTAAACCATAATTTAGAATTTCAAATCAATTTCCATCAAGCACCATCAGTCAAAAATATTAATTACATAATTTATATATTTTTACACACTGGCCATATACTTCATAAAATGAATAAACAATAGAAATTACGTATATGCAACAATGTAAAGACTTACCTAAGCACAGTTTTTTCTTAAAAATTAAATGTCATTGGTTATTTGCCAAATAATCTTATATCATTTTTTTTAATAGAGCAGTTGTGAGATTTGAACTAGTAACGACCATAAACAAAATGCTTACGCTCATTCAATAAAAACACGAGCTAGAATTTATTTTTTGAAAATAATGAGCTGAATTATATTTTTGAGAGTGGGTTGATAGCCTTTGTATGGGCGGACTCCACTGGTTGTATTCTTGTACAACATCAAACCGTAAAAGGCTGTATGGCTGGCATTGTTATGCGTCTCCCCCTTGTAGAATCTAGAACAACGCAGGGGATGGAAATAGACATAAGGGATTATGATTTATTACATTATGTGAATGGAAAGGAGATGAGTAACTCACGGCGGGGCAAGAAGATAATAATAACACAATGCGAGCGAGATATTATTTATTATTTGTGGCAAAATGCGTGCCAACCAAACACATACAACAGGTAGACATTTACTTGAAAGGTGCTGTAATTTGTGAAAGCTTTATCCTACCGTATACATAATACATGAATTTCATTGGAATGGTAAGTAAATAAAATATACGTACACAGGTTAGAGACATTATAGAAACGACAAAGTAAATATAAAGGATTGAAATCTCTTGAATAAATCTAATGGATAAAAATATTTAATACGTTGATAAAATATATTATTATCATATTACTTCGAATCCTCTTCTCGTTGTTTTTTCTTCGGCGGCAAATCGTTACGTGCAATTACTTTGGTGGTGGAAGTTACAGGCTTAAATCATAAATTAATATTGACTTTTAAGGAATCAGAGACACAAAACTGGATGCTTAATGAATTAAGAAATTAACTAATTCAATTCTCGTAAAAAAATATCTATCAAAAATTGCAGTATGCAGAAATTTGCTGCCAACTTTATATGTTTAAGATTCATATGCATCACTTTTGGAGCGGATATTGTAAAGAATAATTATTAAGACAAAGGTTGTATTGCATTTGAATTTATGAAAATATCTTTATTTTAAAAATAAACTATTCAAGTAACAGACAAATGGAAAAAATATAAATCAACAAGAGATTTCATTAAATTGTTTTTTACCCAGTTATAAAAAATGTAATTATACAAAGACTTTTAATTAAAATAGTTTTCCATAAGTATTTAAATTGCATTGCTACAGCCGGTCGCATTTTTGCATTTCAAATATTAATTTCTACAGCGCATAGGTCAATAGAGACGTATTATAAAAAAAGCACAGTGGCAGTAACATGGTTTTATAAGTGTGTTGATTTGATTTTATAAAAATATTGGTGGGAAAGAGATTTGATGTTAATTTTGGTGCTGATGAAATTGATATTATATTATATCATATGATTGACGGAGAGTGATACATCTTCAATGTATTGAACATAATTATTATAAAGTAACAGAAAACGGGACGATGAAAAAAAGATAAGGTTACATATTATATATTTTATAGTAATAGTCATTATTTCTGAAAAATTAAACAATAAACAAAAGAGTATTTTACTATACTTTACTACAAAGATGCATATGGTACTATTGTGGTTCAGTGTTTATATAAAAGTTTAAATACACGTAGATGAAAGCTCTGTTTTACCATATCGATAGCTTTAGTATAAATTTGATAACTCTATTTTTTAATATTGATTATTTTGTTAATGGTTTTCGATATTATTTTGATATAAAAACATATTGTAAACAATTCATGTGTAGAGCTGCTTACAACAGTTATACAAAATAACAAATTTATATATTTTGCAGTGTAGGTATTATTTAGTTGTCAAATTTTCGTGGGAGGTTTTTTAGATATGTTTGAATAACTTTGAATGTTATCAAATTAATACGGGAAATGCTTATGATGAACATCTTAGTGATTAAGTAATTTTTGAAGAATGAATTTAGATATTTTTAAATTATTAGTTATTAAAAATTAGCTTGAAGTAGACGATCCACCCGATGATGTCAAAAAAATTATTTGTTTAAATGAATGACAGAAGTGATTCATCACAAGAGTATTATGTTTGGTTTGTTTCGAATGAATTTTTGATTTGTTCAACAAAAAATATGCGACTTTCATTTCCTTTGTACTTTGTAATTTATTTTGTACATCGACGGTAAAAAGGAAAAAGGACGTAAACTTCAGTTTTACAAAATAGCTTTTATGCGATAACTGCAATACATATATCGCAATACATATTCAATTAAAAGAATGTACGCTGAAAATATCGATTAGCATCTAAAGTTGGATTTTGAGTTTAAAAAAAAGGATTGTCGATGAAATTTGCGACCGCTAAAAAAACTTACAGCTTTTCAATTTTATTGGATTTTTTAAAATAAATTATTAAATTATTAACATATTGACTAAATAAAGAAACAAATTTAGTTTTGGTGTACTTCAAGGTTGTTTTTATTAATTGTTTTGATGTTGACCGAAGATCGTTAAATAAAAAAAATTTGTGCCTCTTGTAAAATTTTCTATTTTTGTGTTTTGCCTTTTTTTATTTTTACAGTCGATATGATGCTATAAAAAATGAGTTAAAAAATATTTTTTTTTATTTAAATAACTAGAAAAACGTCAAATATAAAATTTACTCCATGTATAAAATTCAATTGATGTGTGGTCAACTTAATCTGAGATTTTGTTTATTTTGCACATTTCAGATCGTTGTGTCAATTCTCATTGTAAATATGTGGGAATATAAAAATTAACTCCTTAATTATAAACCTTAGTTTTTATAATAAATAAAGTAGTATACAGTTTTCAAATATTCCATTCAAACTCTATATCTATATTAATGTCAAAACATTCACACAAGTAACGTAAATCGAGCCCAATAATTCTCTAAAACAAACAACCTTGTTTCTAAGCAATTGTTCAGTAAGTAGTTATCATAATATATTATCTCTCGAATAATATTGTTTGTTTATCTATTTGGTTTGTTTTAAATTAATAAATACAACGTTTTGGCATCTGCGATTTTATCTCGTTGGCAATTTTCTCTCCATGAGTTAAGATATCTGTGACAATCACAAAACAAATAAAGAGAAGCCAAAATCAAAAACATCGCGTCTATTGGCTTTGAGCCAAATAAGTTTCCATAATACGGGTTTACATTAAAAGCTCGCGTAGAAATCTGGTGAAAATATTTATGAAAAATTACGTTGTGATAGATCATCAACGGCTCGAAGTTTTAATGCGAGAATGTGATACCGTTGCGGAAAATAAAATAGTGCATTTATACAAGTTTAAAAGTTTATGCTTGAAAAAATATTTTTAAAAAATACATAGTTTGACATATCGTAAAATTTGTGACAGCGCTTTCAATTGTATTATATTTTTTGTATTCAATGTTGATGTTGAAGTACATCGTATTTATTTTAGGCTGAAATTGTTGTTTTTCGCCAGTGAAGACGGAGTCGAAAAAAAAATACTTTGATTCAAAAAGGATTTATTTTTTAATATTTGTATAAGAATTATGTACTAATAATATTATAATATTATTATAATGAATATATAAGAAATACATTATGTTATTCCACTTATCAATTTAGTATTATAAAAAATATTAAGAAAAGATAACATTGTAATCCTTATTCTGAATAGTTTAATTTAAATGGTAAATTTTTAAATATTTTTTCTCGTATAAACTGACTTATATGTGATAACTAGCATGATTTTAGTGATAAATATACTATATGGTTGTTTGATTTCTACTTTATTTTTTAAAATTTTACAAAAATACTTTTTTAATGTTTGAAAGAATAGATTATCACTACGAAATAAAAAAAATATTCTGCATAACATAGCTAAGTTATAATCCATGTATTAAAAAAGTATAGTATAGCTAAACGTTTCGCTCAAGATTCTTCAGACTCATATTTCAAAACTTCAAAAGCGGTGTATTTAAACGTTACTTTAGTGATCACAATGTATCGAAGCTTTTCCTCAAAAATAGCTTCATATTTCCAGGAATAGTTTTACAAAGGCTTTGGTAGTCTAAGATAATATATTCACGCTGATTATAACTATAGAAATTCAATGAATGTTTAATAGGCTGTAGAAGATTTTGTAAATTTTAGATAAAGCTTTATCCTCAAAACCAAAAACTAGGTACGCAAAATTCCATCTACAAAAACCATAAAAAACTTATATCTATGCTAAGGAAACTCTTATTTTAATTCTGGGAAAATCTATAATATAGTCATTCTTAAATGTGCGTTTTTTGATGAAATGAAACTTAGGGTTCTTGCATTAAGAAAGTAAGTGTAAATTTGAATAAATGTAAGAACGACACTGAAGACGGTTTTAAGGTTATGCATAAATATGTTAAATGGTGAAGAAGTTGAAATTATTTCATATACGAAGAAAATTGAACTTTGATATAAAAATAGAAAGAAAGAATGCATGAAAATTGTTGGTTACTTGCTTGACGGGTTCTTTACAAGTATACTAATGGAAATAGTATATATGGTAAAGTCTAAAGTCTAAATACTTTAACTATTAGTTGAACACAGAAGTTTTCCACAAAAGTTTTGTCAGGTCAGAATTATAAATATTATAATTAAAATATGTAAAGTTCAACAGTTTTTACATTTTAATTTTACGAAATGAATGCAGAAAATGTAAATGAACGTAACGTGAAAAGACAGATGACGGAAATATTACCTTTAATATAAGAAATGTAGATCAGTAAAAAAGGATAGAGTGTAAAAAATGTTGTTGTTGATATTGGAGAAATATTCATTTGTGTTATACTTGTATGACATAATGCATATGATTTCATAAAATATTTATTTTTTAAGTATTTGGCACAAATTGCGTACGTTTTAGTAACTAATTGAAGCTCGCAGTATATTGTATTTATTGACTAACTTTGTAAACTCTACAATATTGATCATGATAAATACTTAACTCAATGGCTTGAACTATATCGACTAGAATTGGTAAGGTCACCTTTTCATTGAAAATTGTTGACGAAACGATCTCTCAGTTATTTAAGTAATTGAAATATTTAAAAAAAGCTAATATTTACTGGTTATCGATGATTGAAAATCGTACTTCCGTCAATATTGCAGGAATACGTAAGTTTATGTTTTAGTTTAAGTGAAGTTAGAGTAAGTGGAGTTTTAATTTTCGCAATTGAAATTGCATAATTAATTATGTGGTAATGCAGATATGTGCCAGTGATATAAAAGATTACAAAAATATAAAGTTGTACCTTACAGAATAATTCAAACTAATAAATTAAGTTACATTTTCCATGTAATATTAGCGAATGTATTGCATACATAAAATAGTTTAGACAATGGATATTATATACTTTGTGAATCTAGAAAAAGAAAGTCACTTGGATTTTCGCGATCTGCATTATTCCCATATTTGTATATTACTTTATATAGATAGAGTATTGACTAATTAAAATAGAATCACTTTTTTGATTTTGCGACCCAGATTTCAAAATGCTACAGGTGATGAATACCTGTCAGAAATGTCAAAAAAACTTCAAGCCCATAGCCATCTCTAGCAAGCTTTTCTCTTAGGACTTATAATAACAAGTATATACCCATATGGGAGCTTAATCCGTCTCAAAATATACTTAACACAGCCTGCGGTAACAAGATGCATAATGTTTATTTAATCATGAATGTATATTTATTATATTCTATAATGTGTATAACATAAACATTCACAGACTAATATTTAATGATAAAGGTAATATAAACAAGTATGTAACATTTTTCGTCATCATATTGTAAACTTATTTCTATGAAATTAAAATAATAATAATTAAAAGAACTCTGAAAGATAAAAAAAAAAATATTTGGTTAAAATCTTTTGATTTTAGATATAAAATGTTATTTTTCAAAATTTATATTTTTAAGTTTTTTCGATTATTATTGACAGTTGCTTATGTTGTGTTACCCGACAAATTTATCATCTTCTCGCTACAGTTGTTGGAGCCAACTAAAAAGAAAGAATTTTTGTATATTATCATTATGTGTTTTTGTAAACAGGGATTCCCCATATAATAAAACTCATAAAACACGGTTTGAAAATTGAAGCGTTGAGTTAAATTTGAAAAAAAAAATATTTTTTCTTCAAAAGGAGAAAAAATAACTCCACTCCGGCCATTTAACATATTTTTTCATTTTTTTAAAGCATTCTCCATACTAATATTATTGTAAGATATTTCATACAAAATGACTGAAATAGTGAGCGCAAGTAACCAGTAGAAAAACCTTTTTTTTAAAAAATACAATTGATTGGAAAACTTAACACTTGTTTAAAAAAGTATCTCTAATTCCAGTAGCTAATTTTTTTTTCTTAAAATAGACATGGAAATAAACATACATTATGAAATAGATATTATTATTATGATAATATTACGGTTTATTAACGTATATAAACAGCGAATAAGATTAATTATATGTGTAACAGCGTTAGTAAACAACAAACTGATTTCAATCTACTTATGATCCAAATGAACACATAGTATTAGGGAGTATTCCTCACTTAGCAACCTCTAGCGTTTGACTAAATTTACCACAAAACTGAAGTCTCATATCATATTATTCAAAATTCATGCATTAATACCGTCAGAGTAATAATAATCATGTTATCTGTGCCTCTGCGAGATACACCAGACTGAATTGTCTGATACAGTGGCTGTCTATGTAATATGGTATAATGAGTAGTCAGACGCAGAATCAATAGTTCAAACCTCTGTCATTTACAAATGCAAATATCGCGTCGTGACACATTTCCAATTGAAGCTGCATCGACGCAAAATGTTTGCCACCACTGATATACATTGTTTTGTTTGAATACATTTTACAGATTTAAGTATATATTTGCATACGATGGTTACATAGAATCTTCTACTGGATCAATTTATTTAAGAAATTTATATATTTGAATTTTTTTTATGATAAATTCTCCCCGGGTTGGTTAATACTTATTTTGGTGCTTAAGTAAGCTACTCTAAATTTGATTAAAATAAAAACTAAATAAAAATTACGGGGCCAGGTACTCAATGTGTTGAGTAATCAACCGACAGCTTGTCCTTGTGAAGATTCGTGCATAATATTTCACATAAAAGAGCGGGCGTAGTGAAAAAGTTATTTATAATCTATAATGTTCTGTATCGACAAAAAGGATGTAACTAACTTGGAAATAAATGGCATAAGGGATAAAAATGATTTTTTCAAATATTTAACAGATACCTTATAATGAATGTGAACCAAAACAGCCGTTTTATTTGTTCAATCTTATCTTGATAAAATCAGTTATTTAAGAAAAATAGTAAAATTGATTCGGTGGAAGTCCCATTTCTTGGTCATAAATTTAACATGACCTGCGTTTTTTAAACCTAAAAGCTAATTTAAGATACTAATTTGGCATTTGAACTTTACATTCTTTTGATACAGCGTTTATTGAGTTGCATACATAATAATTATCGTATAAATGCAATTTTGAAAAAAACTAAAGATTACGTTATTTTTTCTTTCCATAGTATATACGAGTATATACAGATCATACGGTGTAAATTTTACTATTTGCTATTTTTAAGCTGTTATATAAAATTATGTTATGAATTTAAATCGCGGATTTGGTATGCTTACTATCAAGTGTATATAGATAAGTTTATAAAATTATTCGTTTGAAAATACGATTCATACCTAGCAAATGGTAATTCAATCGGTTAACTAACTGTACCACCCACTTGTATATCCTCATTTAAGTGACAAAATATTTGTATTATAAAATTATACAATATGTACAAATCGTATCCCTGGTAGTGTAGAGGTTAGCGTTCAGGGAATATGGGGTTGATTCCTTCCTTTTTTTGGGTTTTAAAATTTTTAATAATGCAAGATTTGATGCCTATTATGTTAAGCAATCGTCTGAAAAATAATTTTCGCACAAAAATCGTTTAAAAATAATAAAATTATGTACTCCACTTTCGGAGCTAAAAAAAAATGCTAATAAATATTTAATATATGCATATAAAAAATCAGCATAAATATTACAGAAATCATCCGATAGCCTTATTTTTCTGTACTATTTATATAAATAAAACTCTAGTTCAAATATTATTCATGCATACAAAGTAGATAAAAATGATATATAAATGCTCATACAAAATATCTAATATGACTTATTGACAATGGAGTCTTAAAATCAATTCCTGATAATAAATATGGTATTTCGGAATAAAAGATACCGTAATAACAATCACAAAAATAGTTATCCCCAAAAATGTCCTTTCCTCAAAACCATTTCTGTCAATTCCAAACTATTTTTTAACCAGCGAGGTTCAGAAAATTGAGAGTGACGACATCTTCAAGATTTTTGAGCGTTCGCATTAAAGAATATGGCACTTATGTAGCTACCATATCCTGAACGTAACTCCAGTCAAGAATACTTATGTATTTTTTTATAATGGTATCCCGATAATAAGGATTTGAGTGATGTGAATGAATTTGTAATAAGAGCTATAAATACGTGTGGATTTTAGTTTAGTTTTTGCTAGAATTAGTTTTGATATATGATATAATCGTTGTTAAATTTATTTAAATCTATTCTGATATCCCCATGCAGAACTTTTGCCAAAAAGTCCTCAGGCTCTATATGAAACTACGTCATATTCAGTGCTTGATACTTTTTAGACCAACCCGTTTGTAAGTACGCGTAGAAAATTTGTATTTTGTGCGGGGAGAGCTATGCGGTTAGAGTGTCCAAATTTTTCTTCTTCAAATTGTCGCATATTTGTTTTTTTTTAAGTTTATACGCTAAATATGGGATTAAGGGACACAAAAAATGTTTTTATAATTGTTTTTAAAAAGCATTAAAATTCAAAATTATTGTAAAAACATATATACCATTTTAGCTGCCTAAATGAGATATGCGCATCTCAATAGTATGAATAATACCACTGCAAATATTAATAATGTTATATATATGGCTTCCACTATATTTTCAATGATCTTAGTAATGATAAATATGGCACTTGCTATTTAAAATACATACAATAATACATATATAAATACAATATAATATATTTCAATGCATGGTATAATAAATAATAAAGGTAGTCCTTAAACTGTGCGACCTAAACTTACGGGATTTCAAAAACAAACTGTAGGGTAATAATGCCCGATGTCATAAAATGTAATATGAATTTACATATTTTTTTAAACCATGTTTGCTCCCAAAGTGGAGCATATGGATCCACACAGTGTGAAGAAATCCACTCCGAAAGTGGAGTGTATGGATCTCCGCAACGTGAAGACGTCTTGACAGATTATTTTTCACGAGATAGTAATTTAGAAGTCTTCATATATTATTTTTTTATACCAAGCTTACTCCTAACGTGAAGCATATGGATCCACACAGTATGAAGATATCCACTCCGAGCGGAGTGTATGGATCTCCATAATGTGAAGACATCTTGGCAGATAATTATTCACGAGGATAGTTAGTCAGACAATTGCTCAACCCAATGGGCATCCAGTCCTGCATTTTGAGATTTTATAATCCAATCAGATGAGGATTTGAACCTGCATTCCCCGGATTGCACGTTACCAACTACGTCAACCGGGGAGACAATTAATTACATGAGCTTAAAAAAATGAGAGCTCATATTTTGTTAAGCCAATTTATATAAAAAAGGTTATATTACGCGACATAATTTCTCAATTTCCTTGATTTACGTGATATTCGAAATATAAGGAAATCTTTGGAACGAATTAATCACGTAACTCGAGGGCTAAATGTATATACATAGCTACTGTCTTATAAATAATTAAGTATAATCTTGTTCTTTGTTTTTCCTCTACCTGGAAAACGGTTCATATTAATTTATAATGCTACTGATATAATATATTAAATGTGCATATCACTCGTACGACTAGTTACCAAAAGATGAAACTCCAAGTATAAATGTTAGGCAATTTTGAATATATATTACAACATTATACAACATTTAGATATCATAACACAGATAAAAGTATCTCCTTTGTCTCAAGGATGTAAGGGCATATACGAAATAATATACTCATCTTGTGGAATATTTGCAGTACAAGGAGATCAGTACTGTTTACCGAAGCGCCTACTCCTTTAGCAATGTTCATTAGGGTGTGATTACACTAGAACATTACTCGTGGATAATTTATCTTCTTGTTATGTTTCATTTGCATGCACGGAGGCAATTACGAGCCACCTTCTACCGCACCTTTATTTGTTCAACAAAGCTTGACACCTGAGACTGATACCGGGGGCGAACGAGAAATTGTATCGCCGCGCAGAAACCCCCGGCACGGAAGGAAAACTCCGGGAAAAAGAGGGGATTCTGGGGGTTTTTTTATTGCAAGGTTAAATTGGGCCGTCATTAATCTGGATTAGATTTTTTGAACCGTTTCAGTTTTGTATATAACCAATAACCGTTAAATATTTCCCGAGCTTTTACAGCTAAGTAAGCACTTGAATATTCGTCGTTTTATTTTTTAGTAATATAAAAAAATCTATGATTAATATTTTCTTTATTTTTTATTTAACTTGAAGTAAAGATTGAAATTCTTGTAAATTGGCAATATTTCAACGAAGTTGCATAATTTTTAGAATGCATTTATGACGCAAATAAAATAATACTTGACAATCTTAAAAAAAATTTGACCAATCCTTTTTTGATGCCATTTTTGTTGAATAAGTACATGAAAAGTATGCATTTATATAACATTGAACCTCTTTTCAAATAATAAGAGATGAAAAATGGTAATTTATAATATAAAAGATTATATGTATTTTTTGCATCCAATTGTTAAAGCGTGTGTATTGAATTCACATACCTAAATAAACTTTCAAAGTTATGACCAACATTTATAAGACTAAATAAAGTTACTAAAATTTTCTCTAAAATATAAATTTTTATCAATTTTTGTTGGATGAAGATCTCAACAATCATCTTCAGATTTACTATTCGTTTTTTATCTTACTCTACACTTCAGTTACCCCTTTTAATATATCTAATATTAATTTTTATTTAACATTTATATTTTACCAACGTTTATAACTGTCTCCCTGGTAGCATAGAGGTTATCGTCCGCACATAGCATCCAGGGAATGTAGGTTTGATTCCTACATATTCCAGATTTTTAAGAATCCGAAAGTACATAACTAATAGATACTTATTGGATTGAGAAATTCTCTGATAAAAAATATCGTAATAAATAATCTGTCAAGAGATGTTTTCACATTGCAGAGATCCATATATTCCACTTTCAGAGTGGACATACTTACACTATGAAGATCCATATGCTTTACCTTTGGCACGAGCTTTTTTAATGTATAATATATGCATTACCTCTCAGATGATACTGGAACATTATGATTATTCTTCCACTTGAGTGATGTAAGCTACGTGTTACTACAAGTATCTTATTCCAATTGATTTTTTTTTTGTCTATTTTTATTATTAGAATAATTTATTTTTATTGAAAAATGTTACAAAGGTTTTCAATGTTAATAATTTTGATAAAAAAATATATATAAATATATTAAGCAGAGAAATATTCTTTTATTATTAATGTAGAAAATTTTTAGAGTTGCTTGATAATATTTCAACACTTTAAAAAAATCCTTTATTGCACGGGCGTAAATTTTTTTATCACAGGACGAGAAAACTTTTTGTATAAAACACTTTTTCAATCTTCAAACGGCAACAGAGTAGTGAGTACTAATTGCAGGTTAGGGAATAATGTGCTGAAAAAAAAAGAGTTTATCGAAAAGGAAAACGAGCAGTGGGGGCAGTTTGATTTATTGTCCCCCGTGAATTGAATAAAAATCCACTTTTCACAACTTTTTACTACTCATATTATATTATTTATTTTGGTTCTACGAGGGAGATATATTTCGTAAATTTATGTCACTCTTCGGACCTCCATTATTGCCAGAAAAACTCGTAATGAATTTTTGTATACACGATGACTAAACTGAAAAGTTTTAAAATGTTGTAAACCTGGAAAGTCATTTCAAACACTTTGACATATTTATATGTAAAACTTAACAAAAAAGTTTTATTTAAATTATTGAGTATTTATAATATGTATCACCCCTGTTATAATATATGCCTCCCCACTTAGCGTAGTTGGTAACGTGCGCGCCTAGCAATGCAGGGAATGCGGGTTTGATTCCCCATATGCAGGGTTGGATGCCTATTGGGTTGATCAATTGTCTGACTCACTATTCTTGTGAATAATAATCTGCCAAGACGTCTTCACATTATGGAGATTCATACACTCAGCTCAGAGTGGATATATTCACACTGTATATCCATATGATACACTTTGGGAGCAAACTTGGCATAAAAAAAATAAAATGAATGTATAATAATACGATACAAACTAATAATATAGGTAATATTTAATTTTATATATGAGATAAAAATGTATCATAATCTTACAAAATGCTTCTAGATAAAACAGTTTTAAATGTTTATCTCTTCTGAATGATATTTACATTGTAAAGAAATTTACTTTTAGAAAAGACGATCTGGATTCCCATAATGTGAAGATTTGACAAATATTTCACGAGATTCATCTAGTTCTGGATCTTAAAATTTAAGAAAAAAATTTAAAAAAAGCTGTGGGGTCCAAACTCACGACTTAAAATTTCTTAGAAGTACCGTTCTATAAGAATTATAGAATTATAAATTGAAAATTTCAAAACTCTATAAATTGAGATGTTTGTAAATAAATATCAAAGTTTTATTCAATAGTAGAGGGATAAAATATTTTAATTATTCAAATATTCTAATGCAATAATTTGTGAAGTAAGTGATAATTGAAAAAAATAGCAGAATCATTCTATTAAAAACGATTGTAAGCGTTGAAAATTTTACATTTTAAAATTTTCGAAAGATGTTTTTGAAGAAACATATTTACTTACCCTAAAATAGATTTTATTTTCCATTTTTGTTAAAATATAATAAATTATGAATTTAAAAATCGACAATGCTCAAAAATATTACCGAGAGAGTAGAGACGAAAAATTAATTCATCAAAACACAACAGAATCGCGAAAATTGCCATGCGAAAATATTATTCGCCCCATCCGATCATTAATGTTTTATAAGCTTCGTAAATGATATTGATAAAATTTTGAAGGCATCCATTAACGGAACAGATTTTTTCCGCCCGTCTGCCATCAAGCGGTCCGCGTAGAGGTTATATTTAGATTTGTGATATTTGGTAATTGAATTTTAAATTTGCCTCGAGATCCGGCGGAAACGAAACCTTTGTGGTCAAATAGTGGAACGGATTTCCAAAACGACATCGTAAATCTTGGATAAAATGTGTTGCCAGTGCAAAGAAACGTGCAATTCTTTTTCATCCGGCACGTGTGTATGGCACGTTTGATATTTTTCTTTCCGCGAGTATCTTAAAGTTTGCAAAAGACCAGATTATTTCGGCAGCTGGAGAAATGGTACAATTATTATAAAAAAGCACATATGCAGAATTTAACTTATTATATCACTTAACAAAATCGCGAGAAACCAACGAGCTTACATAAAAAGCGTGAGGACTTTTTTCCTTTCTATTTTAAAGTTTAAAACTGGACTTTTCAAATTATATTAGTTATATTTTTGAATTCATAAACTATAATAATCATCATTGTTTTTAAATACCAGTTTAATATTCATCATATAATATTATCTTAGAATTTATATATAATGGCATATGTTAGAACATTCCAAAATGTGGTTTAAGATCGCGACCACAGGTTTCAATTTTTTTCAGTAGAAAGTGAAAATATTTATTTGTAAATATATTTCCACATTAAATATTTCAATAATGTATACATATTTAAAAATGTGTTATATTTTACCGATATCATTTAAATAATAAATGCCACAATGATTCTGGTAACATATAAAAAAAAGGCGTCAAACGCAAAGTTTAAATTCACCACATCCTTTGAATATATTGGTGTGTGACAAAAAAAATATCAAATCATTAATAGATGTTAAAGTACAGTTGTATATAATGAAATACGAGTTACATATTTGATGGATTCCTATAAGATCTTGCGAGTTGACTTGCCTGTAGTTTGATGGTATGCAGAAGCAAATTTTAGCAAGTGAACTCGTCAATGGTACTAAAAGAGTTAACGGTGAAGTATTTGGAGTATAAATTTAGCTCAAACTCAAAAAAAAATTCTAAAAATAACTTGTATAAGTTATTCGTTTGTAGGACACTCATAAGTACGAGGTATTACTGTAAAAAACAGAGCCTCTTTATTATTATAAGTATAATATTATATTTACGAAAATAGAGGTAACCTACAATATAAAATACTTAACATGGTAATTTAATGAGATAACAAAATCAAATAGAAATTTGAGTTCATAATACTATAAAGATCAAAACGTCATTCCCAAGGAAACACTCATCAACTTTGTCTTTAACAGAAATATGTACTTGGATATTGGTGTTTGGTTAATTAAACTCAAAACTTAACAGTATTTTTTTTTCTAAGTGGTGTTGAAAATAACAATAGTGCCAACATTCTTTGAATTTAACAAAAAACGTATTTGGTGATTTTTCTCGAAGGCAGAGTGATATTTACAAAGGTTTGTATATTGTATTAGATTTTTAGTTTTCATATTTTTATATTAAAATTGCGATATTTTGTGGTCTTATATGAAAATGTTTATTCTAAAAATGACTTTTTATCATACTAATTTGTATTTAATAAAAAAATGTTACTTCACTTTCCATCAACGTTTTTTTTAGTAAGTAAACTAGTTTACGGTGACAGATAATTGATAATTATATCTATATTATGAAGTAAAGGCTGGCGCGTAAAATTTTCGTGGCTCTTAATGGAGTCGTTTCAAATTTTAATACTGTAATATTATTTCAGAAGACTAATCATTCACTTTGTGTGATACTGTTTTGACACGTCGGTGGTTTTCCCTGGGGTTATTAAAATAAATTACACGCATCCCAATAATGTTTTGTCTCCAGCTTAACCGAAATTTTGGTCATGCTTTATAATATTTATTAAATAAAAATATTGGAAAAAATTATAACCAGCAAAAGCTCTACTTACATATTGATTACATTTTATCAAGGGAACTAACTTTAATATTACTGAAAGGCTTCATTCCCTATTCGATTCATTCTAGAAAGACTATTATATTCTGCGCTGGTTTGGATAAAAAGCACATTACGACAGGTTTGTCTGTTATCATTAGGCAGTACTTGTGTTATAAGAAAATTTTCAATATATATATATATATATATCGGATCACGATGTACAATTTTCAAATAAATTAACCAAATTGATTACGTATTTCTTACTCAATTATGAATTTCTTAGTTCTTCAAAATGTTCTTTTTATTAACTGTAAATTTTTTTTATTAGAAACAAAATATTGATTTTATTTGATTATTGATTTATCTAACGACAAAAACTATTTCCACAACCAACATATAACATTTATATATCCACATTATTAAACAGCGATACATATATTGTATATTACCATTGTAACAAACATTACATTTGTAATAATATTGGTTGTGAAGATATCAACAAAAACAAAGACAGAAATTATACGCCAATGTATGGCCTAGCTATGGACACAAAAAGATGAAATCTATATAATTTATAACTAGCTTATATCTTTCATTGATATAAATGTATTGCTTATGAAAAAACAATATATCGTATTCCACATTACACAAATATTACAGAGATGAAAAACACTCTTTTAATCACTATTATTAATTTAATTCTATATTTTTTAAATCTTGCTAATAAATTAACAAATAATTTATAATGTTGATATTAAAAAAGTGATCTAATGGTATTGACTATTAAGTTATTTTCATCTCTTGTATTTTTTTTGCTGTGTGATATTCGATGTATTGCCATATCATGAAAGTTATATATATATAATATATATATATTTTCCATATACAAGTGCTTCAGTATATTATTATACCTTACCAGTACACCTGAAGAAGTAAGTAGGGAAGTGCACTTATTTCGGTACCATAGACTACGAGTTCAAATTATGTTCCTGCAATAATTTAAATATATATATACATATATGTAGAACTGGTTGCACAATAGATGAGGTGAACGAGGCGTGTAATAATGAGTTATGAAAAACTGTATTACAAAAATAAGTATCCGCATTGTGAAAATTCGTATGCCAATCTTTTGGAACGAATACATATATATAATATAGTTGTATACATGTAGTATGATGTAAGTTTAATGGATCTTATTTTGTTGTAAGAATAAAACTATGAAAAAAAAGGAACAAAAATGTTCACACCACATTCTCGTGTGTTGGATGATTATGAGAAAAGTTTTAAGAAGTAACAATAATTGCTTCTGTGTACCGGAAATGTTCCTTGTCTAATGATCCAACATGGCAAAGCATTTATTATTTCAACAATTCTCTCGGCAAAATAATAATTACACTTGGCAACAAGACAACAACTGTAATCAAATTTTTATGACAGAATCATTGTACACTTTTTATGCATCTATTTTATATGCATTTTCTTCCCATAGCGAGCTTTTAAAGCGGAAAGCCTTAAAGTTCTTTGCGCTATTCGTAATATATTTTTTTTTACTAAATAACGTTTTATTTAAAGTACTGAACAGATAATACATACAAATTTTCTGCTATATTGCCTATGGAAAGAAGAGGATGTAACCCAATCAAATCAAATTGTAAAGGCGGCACAAAAACGTATATTTATTAGTGTTGAGTCAAAATATTAAATAGAAACAACCTTAAAGCACACGAAGTTAGTCTTCGTGTGCTTTAATTGCTGGTGTTTTATTTACTCAATGTTTTATTATTATTTAATAAAAAAAAAATCGATGTGGTGGACGTCCTTTTTTCTGGTCGCAAATTTCACATACAAACGACTAAAAAAGGATATAAAACTTACTGTGATAATTTAATACGTGAGTTTCTAATTATAAAAACAACAAATATTATGAAAAATACAGCAATATATTTTAAGTTAGAAATCATAAAGCAGAATAGATGTCAACAGTAAATTTTGAATTATAGCATTTATTCTATTCTAGGCATCTTTTTCGAGAAATTTTAAATTTAAAATCATTTCTTATTCAAATTTTACGTATTTATTTTATTACATTATTATTATGTTTTTACTCAGTCATATTTTTCATTGTATAGCCAATAATTACCACAATTTCTGAGATTTTTTGCCGTTTGTAATATACATGTATTTTTCAGTATTTTTTAAAAAAAATATATATTTTTTTTTTATTTACTTTATACATGTTGTAATATCACAAATTATAAGTTTAATACAT
>JAGVSQ010002009.1:0-16493 GCA_022683975.1 Rhyacophila evoluta | reverse complement strand
TTAAAATCATGTATCACACTATCATGTTTGCCATAAATGTTATAATTTAGATTAATCGTTGACTCGGTAAAAATGATAAACCGACGTACTGATTTCAATTATTTGATGAAGTATTCAGTCGTTTTTAAGCTATTTATTAATCTGGCATTCTTATAGTTTGTTATTTACATTACATACTAAAGTTGATTGATTATTTGATATGTAGTATAAAAGAATTAATACATGAAAAAGATTAGTTCGTATCCTAAAAAAGTTATATAATATATATATATATATTGTAATAAATGAAAAAAATAATTTAGATAAAAGGTTTCATGAATAAAATAATAAAATGTCATTTTATTTTCACCCATTTACAAATTACGAATAATGATTTAGAAAAGTTAACTAAAAGAATAATATTTTTTCTCAAGTGCATTAAAAACAATTTATTAGTATGGCATTATAGTGTAAGTACAAATACTTTTGTTATAAAAATATATTTTTTTTATTTCATGTAAGATTTTTCTTTAGCAGTTTTCCGGTCAAATTGCCATTTGGTAATTTGTGAATCAGATTTTTTAATTAACACAGACCTCACTTTCTCTGGCAACTAAGGAATTTGGTGACCTTAAATTCACATTTAATGGAAGTTATACATCTTTGGAAGTATTGAAGAATCTTTTAATAAAGATAAATAAAACAGTTATTCAGAGGTAAGCAATATTTCTTTATAAATAAAATGAATTTTTATAATTATCATATATTATAGCCATAACAATTGACGCTATTAACTTTACTATTTTTAATTATTTATACTGCACTATACTTATCTCGACTGAGTATGTGTAGTAACACTTTTCTGTTACTACACATTTAGCAAAAGTATTCCTTGAGCGAAGGCATATCTTTAAAATGTGCATTGGATTATTTCAGCCATGAGCGATGTACTCATAACAAATGAAACCATTACTTAGAGCGCACAAAAGTACAGGACTGGTTTTCCAATGGGCTCAGCAATTGGCTGACAATTAATGCTTGCGAAAAAATATATTAACTCACTAAATTATGGAGTGATCATTTCGACTCTGTTGAGAGTGTTGAGATTTATATCTGGTACGAATATTGTAAAATTTATATCGACTGTTGAAAGGAAAAAGGATGTAACCGACACAGAAAACGTTTATTATAGAATTTTGTCTAGGTGAAACAAAATAAATTTACACAACCATTTATTTACTAAGTATGATATTAATTTAATAATTTAAAAAAAACAATTATAATCCATTATGTGGAAGTCCTTTTTCCTGGTCGCAAATTTTACTGTCTATCCTCCATTCAAACTTGAAAGCTAAGTGTATTAAGTTGTATACACTATGATTATCAAATAAAAGATATCGAAAAATGGAGGGTTACATTTTTTTCCTTTCCCAAGTCGATATTATATTTTCAATGTAAAATAATTTTCCATTTTAATATTAGTTTCATCTCAATATTAGTTTTAGAACCTTGAAGTTACTAAAAATGGTAAAAGGACCACTGATTTGAGACCGCTGGAATTTGAAGTAAAAAGTGACGATGACAAAATCATCTGTCAGTCAGTCAACCATCGTCGGTTTCAGCTGGTAATATTTCAACGTAACAACAGCGACTGATAATGGTCACAGTATATTGGTTTGATCGGTTTGGTACGGGAGCAGAGAGTAGGACAGTTGCGTGCAAAACTATGGTTCAGGTAGTACAATTCACCCTCAAGTGGCCTCTTTTTACCAAAACTATAATTATAATTACGAAGAACTTATGATTTACACAGATGCAATAAAATTAAATAACAGCACCGATAATTTTGTTGTAATTAGTATATTTTTAATCTGGAACGAAATTAATTAAGAGTATTTAAAAATGGTAAGTTTTAAATATATCGGGTATTTATTTAGAGAAAAATTGTAGAGATTATCGTGTGCATCTCGAAATACTGGTAATGCAGGTTAGATTTTCACATCGGTTGGATTTAAAAAAAATCAAAATGTAGGAATGAATGCTTATTGGGTTTAGCAATTGTCTGAAAACAATTCTCGTGAAATTAATCTTGCGGAGATCTATATGTTATATTTTCGGAATAGATGTTTACACACTGTATGTATACATATGCTCAACTTTTGGAGCGAAAATGCTACAAAAAAATAAAATACATAATGATTTGTATGTGCGTTTGTTTTTACGAATGGCAAGATTTTGACCGATATTTATATA
Source organism: Rhyacophila evoluta (assembly GCA_022683975.1). NCBI lineage: Eukaryota > Metazoa > Arthropoda > Insecta > Trichoptera > Rhyacophilidae > Rhyacophila > Rhyacophila evoluta. The sequence continues at coordinate 14,261 of JAGVSQ010002009.1, read as the reverse complement.
AAACGCTTCCTAGTAGAAAGTTTTTTTAAAATTCATTATACCTACTATAAGCCTAAATATAGTGGCGTAGCTACCGAGGAGCAGTTGGAGCGAACTGCTCCATGCGCACGAATTATGGGGGGTGTAAGTTGGCAATTTGGCTAGTAGGAATTAAAAATTTTATGTTAGCGTGTGAGATAAACAAAACGAGAAATAATATTTTTTTAAAGGAAGTATAAAAATTTAATAAAACAGTAGGGGACGTAACAATTTTACTTGCTTGAGGGTGCTGAATATGTAGCTACGCCACTGCCTCGATATTTTTATGAGCTACTCGCTTCTACCAGATTTAGTCAATAAACGCATGTTAATGTAGTTTTTTAGTTGACTTACAACTATGTTGTTATATAAAACACTGGGAGATATCAGTAACGATGAGTAGCTGGTGAAGTGAGATAATGTAATCAAGCTTTAGAATAAACAGTTCGAATACAAATTTAACAATCATGGTTAATTTATCCCCCATTTATGCCAAATAAGTATAATATATTTTTTTGTTGTTTTTTTTTATTGAATGGCAGAAAGACTCAAGAGTTTTACTCATCTTACTGCAAATACTTTCAGGTTCTAGAAAAAAATGATGGATAAATATTACTCTGTAAAAAATTTAAAATGAAATATATTTTTTTTTACCAAGTCCGCCCTGAATGTGTCAAGATATCCGCGCTGAAAGTGGATTATATTTATTTTCGAAATGTTAAGTCATATCTAGACAGATTATTTTTCACGAAAATTGGTTGCCAAACAATTGCTCAACACAATGGGTATCATGCATTTTCATATTTTTTAAAAATCCGACAGATGTGGGAATCGGACCCGCATTCTTTGGATGTCAAATGTGCAAGAGAGTTTCTACGCTTATGGAAGTTTATTATTGATTGCAATTACCAATTGTTTTAAATTCTTTTGGTACTGGGAATACGAAACCTTCCAATGGACCAACAGAGAAGAAACATATTTCGTAATTTTAGTAAATAAACAGACCATTCTCATTAAGCACGTGATTTCTTTCTGGCGCTCTTTTGTTGATTGTTTACTCCGATGGTTGTGAATTCTGCACACGTCACTGGAGTAAAGACATTGCTTGTTACGCAATGGCCCACGGTTTTTTCCCTCGCCTCGACCGTTTCACAAAATAATGGCGATCGCTCGATTTGGCACGCCCCAGTCCGAAATTTAATTTTACCGTCGACAGCTAACTTAACATTTCTTGTGCAACCATGCAAACATAAAGATAATGAATAATTTCTGCTTCGCGCAATTGACTGACGATCACCGTGGACGAATCTTCGTCAATTTTAACACTGTCTTGTACGAAAAAACTCGACTTTTAAAACATTCAGCTTTATACCGTATGTTACATTTAAAATCATAAACATTTTCTTGATTAATTCATTACGCTTGCATCATATATAAAGCCGACCCTATGATTGCTGGCGCTCTGGGCAATTTCGGGGCTTCTTTTCAGTAAAATTATAAAAAAAAGTTTGAAATTAGTTTACCATCCAAAAACTTATCGCATAGTAATTCCAATTACGATAATAACCTCCCTGTGAATTCGCACCACACATTTGCCAACCAAGCATGTCGCTTAAAGTGATTCTCTTTATATAAATGCATGAACCAGCCTTTTTTCCATCTTAAAACATCCAATTAAAACAATATTTTTTTTCCTTTTTTATTTTACTAAAAAAATATTTTGAGGTTAAGATTTGGTACCTTGCACATGATTTTTATTAACATATTTAGTCGTTTGCACTTCTAATATTAGAAAATGTTCCCTTTCATTTGAAGCAAAATGGGTAGAAGAGGGGATTAAAACTTAATACCACTCGTGTTATTTTTATTTAGGACTAAGCTAGGTACTGCATTTATGCCCCGCTTTCAGAGTAACCATGGCAACATAATATGAATATACACATTAATCAACTAAAATCTGTCATATGTTATATACTAAATCTAGTTAGAGTTAAAAAATAATGCATATCTCACTTATTGGTAAGTACCACTTGTTTTAAAACAAGATATTGAAATATGCTGTACGTTAATACTTAATTAATTAATACTCAATGATCAACTCACATTCCGAAACACAGCAGTATATTATTTTATTCGTGATTCCGTTGGTTATTAGTATTATTATTGATATTTTATCGTCTTAAATTAGATTTATTTTTATTTGAACATATTACAAAATGAAAAAAGTTTTTATAATAAGTAATTCATTTTCTATCCACAAGAAACGAACATTACCCAAACTATTTAAAAAAACAACAAAATTTCAAAGACAAAAACTGTCACTCTTAAAGATAGCGTTTAGGTTATTTTTTTTAATTTCATAGATTTAGTCGAACGTAATTAATTTGCTAAATATATACAAAACCAAGTTGTCATTCAGTGTGACGTTTTCTTCTTCACGTGTCATATACACCGAGGCATAGTGGCGTAGCTACATATTCAGCCACAAAATCATTGGGCCACACATAGTTTCTCGTTTTTTATAGCTCTCACGCTACCTCAATGTTTTTATCTTCTTCCAAAAATCGTCGTTTCTCTTGCTTGTTACTAACTCCAACTGCTCCTTGGTATCTATGCTACTGTTAAGGCACAGTGTTAAGGCTCCTCATAAAATGTTATATATTGTACAAATTTTAAATATCTTTACAATATATTTTTTTGTTGCATTTAATTATCAATTTATTCAATTGTTTTTACTTTAAACGGTTGATTGTAAGCGAGCGTTGTAAATAGAATTTATTTTAGTGACCATAAAAAAGGTTTTCATCACGATTTTCAAGTTGACTGACAGAAAGATGTCTAAATAAAAGTTATTTTATATGCTGTTAATTTAATTCGATTGCATACAAATACTAAACAATGCATTTCGTTTCTGAAACTTTACTTGGAAACACTTAATATTGTTTCTAGTCTCTACTTTCATTTGTGAAGCTACGAATACGTGGTGACATCGATTTGGTCTTACACAGTGTTGTCAATGTACTTCGCAAATTTCTAATCTTGAACTACTCGTTTTGTCGAAAATATCTCAAGAACAAATATATCTATCATTAAAAAGCTCTGTTAATTTGTATTTCCTATGAATTTTACAGTATTATAGCGTTACAAATCGACTATAAAAAGGGAAAAGAACGTAACCCTAATTATTTCGATAGTGAACATGTATATACGTTCTATAAAAATCATAGAAGTTGTAGATAAATATTTACTTTTTAAATTTAGTTTTTAAGTTCTAAAAAAGACAGCTTATCAAACATGCGATCAGGAAAAGGACTGCCGCATATTGTTATGGTTTTTCATAAATAACGTATTAAATTAATATATTGAAGTATTTAAAACATAAGTTTTGCTTTGTTTATTTAATATTTCCTCTCCTCGGTTAGTATAATTGGTGGCATTCGCGCCTAGCAATCCGGGGAATGCAGGTTCGATTCTCCATCTGTCAGATTTATGAAATCTAAAAATACAGGACTGGATGTCTATTGGGTTGAGCGATTCCGTGAAAAATAATTTTCCAAGATGTCTTCACATTGCTGAGATCCATATACTCCATTTTCGGAGTGGATATCTTCACACTGTGTAGATCCATAAGCTTCACTTTGGGAGTGAACATGCTAAATATATATATAAATAATAATAATAAAAAATAGTCATTAATATACCTTTTTTGTGACTATTTTACATTTCAATGGAAATCAGATATAATTTTACAATTTACTACTTAAAAATTAGATATTATAAATAAAAAAATTTAAAATTTGATAAAAACTAATTACGAATTCACTAGAAATTTGATATTTCGACGTGCATTAAATGAATGTAAATCACGTGGATTTGATTGAATCTCTTATAATAAATTATAAAATAACGGGATTTTAAATCAAGAGAAATATAAATTTATAATAAATATAAATACAAGATAAACTAACTCACCATTGTAGTGGGAACAACTATTAAAAATTGGTTAGATTGTTTAAATATGATCATATTAATCAAATTGGTCTATAGTTCCGACAGGTGAGATTCCAGTTGGAAAACCATAGGCCTACATTATACATGTGATTTGCTAAAATTATACAGTGCTGATAATCTAGATTAGAGAGATAATAGCAATCCTGAAGACCTTCACATTTTATTCTGAGCGATGGTGGTTATAAACATTATGAGGTTTGATGGACAGAATCTAATGAAGATTTTTTCAGTTTCATACAATAAAATAATATTTATTTTATAAAAATCAGATACGATTGCCAGCTATATTGACGTATACAGCTGTGAAACTGGACCTGGCTCGGTCACATGTTACGAATGTCTCAAAACAGTAAACTTGATCTGTTTATTCTTTAAGCCAATCGATATCCGGCGTCATAGAAAGCCGTCAAATATTACGTACAGAATGTATTTGGTAGAGTATTCTTGGTGGTGGCATGTGGTATCTATATGCTTCACTTTGAGAGTGAATATGAAAGAAGAAGAAGGTATTATGTAAGGATACTGTTTATTTTAAGCACTTCCGAAAAAGTCCCGAATTTTGTTCGGTATAGCTAATAAGTTTTGAAAATAAATGGTCCGAGTGGAACAGGTTAAGAGCGGGATCAAAAATGAAGTATTAAAATATTATTAAGGTGGCAGAATCAAGTTGTGTATATTTATTGAAAAATATATTTCGATTGGTAGTATATGAGTACTGAAATAATGTGTCAAAATTATTTGAATTTACGATAGATGTGTACTCACAATTTATTTCAATATCACGGACACGTTAGCAAATATTTTTTATATCACATTAAACTTGGGCCAACAAGATTGAAATGTGGTTAATAAATCACAGCAAAACAGATTCGGTTTTGGCAAGTTAGCAAATGCTGCATGGAAATGTTTCTGTTGAAATATATTTCGACATTTTAATACAATGTTTTAAAGAAATATTATGGCTATTGAATTTTTCGATTGAAGGTCGTAAAAGAGAATGGAACGCCGAATTTTGAAAATTTTGAACTTCCGTGTTGCCATATAAAAAAATCCCTATTTTCTTTTACACACAATTGAATGCTTAATATAATATTGTACTGAAAATAAAAAGTAATTAGTATATAATTTTTATTTATTCGTATTTAATAGACTTTTATTTATCTATACTTCAAAAGAATTACGACAATTATCAACTATAAGCTTCCAGTTTGCCTGTGAAAAGAAAACATAACCTAATGAAATAAATTTCATATTTTATTTAGTATCGTTATGTATTTTTTGAAAATAAACTAATTTAATTGGGTACAGTGATAAGAATATAAAAACGTTCATTTGTTTTTATGTAAAAGGTAAGAAGATTTTTTTTTTACAAATTTGTCTACGGAACAAATGATAATTTATATAAATAAAATAATCCAGCAGTAAAATATGAACCTGAATTAATGTATAATTGATTTATCTACCGTCAAGTTTGCATTTGACGAAAATATTTATCAGAATTCTGAAACAGATCACTTTTTTTTTAATAATAATTTCAAAAGAAGTAAATATCGTTATTTATCGGCGGCGTTTCTTCGTTTTTAAGATGTATGGTAATCAAATTATTCACTCATTATTTTTGATACATTACACCATCAATACCTTATCTAAGAGTTTGAAAAGTTCGATATATGAAATGGAAAATAATGTTTAAATTAAAAAAAAAATCTAGTAAGCATTTATTGTGTACGTTTATGAATCTTGTTGGATTCAGTTTAGTTCAGTTCAAAAAAATGCTTTTTCTATTTAGTATTGTAATATCAACAGTAAATTTAAATGACACTTAATACAGTGAATGCTTTGATTTGCTCGAATGACTTGCAAATATAAATATAGGATGTTTGCTTTGTCAAATTGTGCATGTTTTTAGTGTCAATAACTACATATTTTTTGTAAATAATATTTATTATTTTAATTTGACCACAAAAAGATTAATGGTTTTTTTTTAATAATCATAAGGCAAAATTAATTTTTTACAAAAAAATATTAATTATTAAGAAAAATACTTAACCCAGTTTTTTTAAAAAAATATATTGAATATTTTTTTATGAAATAGTTTAAAAATAAAAGTCATAAATGAATTACAAGTAATTTAATATTTTTTGTAAAAATAGTATTAAAAAGCTATCTATTTTGACGGAATGACTTGATTGGCTATCCCATTATATTATATTATACAATAAATGGAAAAGTGCTCAATTATGTTATATGTCAGTGCTTCCCAAGCCGTGAGCTTTACCTTTAGCTTCTGCGGAAGGGGGGGGGGGACATGAAATTTTTCAAAAATATTATTTAAAATTTGTTTCTTGCTGAACGCAATTCTTTGAATATTGTTTACATACTCCAATAATATATTTTTGAAGTGTATTGATTACCGCAATTTAAAGACGTCTTGAGAGATTATTTTTCCTGAGAATTGTTTGTCAGACAATTGCTCAACTTAATAGGCACCCAGTTAAAATCCGACAAATAGGGAATCTAACCCGCATTCCCCGGATTGCTAGGTGCCACGCTACCAACTACGCTGCCGGATATTATTATGCACCTTATATGCATTGACTTAATCGAAATAATAAACATTTGCTGTTTTTGTATATAAGTACCATGTTTTGATAACAGTAAATTTGAGAGAGATGCTGTTGCCTAGACGCATAGACAAAATCCCGAAAAATTAAAAAAAAAATAATCTTAAAAATAGGGAATCAAACCCGTATTCTCGCACTACTACCGGGGTGACATAGTTATACATCTAGTTATTTTAGTGTTGTGAAATGGAGTTCTACAAAATAGACGGTAATTCAGTTATTACAATATTAAGTCATGGTGTTTAATAAAGTGTACTGAAATTAGTCAAAGTATTATTGCAGTAACATGTTTTAAATGTTTATATACTCGAAGGTTTCATTGTTGTTTCTCATACCCAACCGCATTGAGATTGATAACGGTCAAGCGCAACATCCGACCGATAGATTGTAGCTTAAAACCGATTATTGAAAGTAGCCGATGCATGGCTCCTAGCCGATTTCAATATTGAATACTGTCCAATGTCCACTGTTCGGAGACCCTGCCACGGGCATATCCGCTTGGAGACAAAGTGTAAACACTCAGCAGTGGGCAAACACTATTTTAAAATTTGCCGTTACAGTCGATTTCATATTATATTATTGAGACAGGTGTGCTTTGTTGGTGGAAGTGTTTGAAATTTATTTTTTATAATCATATCAGTACCCTAGAATCAAACTGTATTAAGTCCAAATTAACTTTTTTCTATTAATCGTATTCGATTATCAATGAACATATTAAATGTTTAAAGTAAAACAATTCATATAGAAATATCAACTAAAATGAAATGTGAAAATTTCACGTCGCTACTGTTTACAGTTTGGGAGGAGTGTTTGTGACAGACAGACATACACATGTATTTTCTGTTTTATAATTAATATATTATAAGATTAATTATATTGTCTTCAAATTAAAAAATACTCATACTGTTTTCACGCTTCTGATTAATGTCGTTTTTTTTTTAGTTTATTGAAGATTTTCAGCAGTGGCGTAGCTACATATTCAGCGCCTTTAAGCAATAAAATCGTTGCGCACCCTATAGTTTCTCGTCTCATGCTACTTTAATTTTTTTACTTCCACCCAAGAAATTTTATTCGTTTTTCGTTACTTGTTGAGAATTGGTTGTCAGTCAATTGCTTAACGTAATAGTCATACATCTTTGGATTGAAAAAAACCAATACGTGTAAAAATAGAACCTGCAATCTTAATTATAATAAACACCTAATATCAAAACATATTTAATGTACTTGAAAAGTAAGTTTTATATAAAAAAAGATGCATGGTAGTGCTCTGGCTTGAAAAAAAGTACCAGGGTGGCGCCCTGACCCCACTACTCCACTGACACAAAGCACTTGAAGGTATCTGTTATTTGTTATTAATGACTGTAATCCAATGTCAAATGTTGAGAGGAAAACATCTCGACGTAACAATACCTACACTCTCTTGAGGCCTTTGTAGAAAAATTGTGTAAGCTATTGTGTAAGAAGACATAATGACATTGAAAACAAACCTCCTGAATGAATAAAAAAATAATTTAAATTAAAGAATAACGACGTTCAAACAATTCTCATTGTGATGGCTAATAAGGAAAGTCTAATCAAATTTCTCGGAAACCCTTTATTCTCAAAGAAATCCGATGTAAGCACAATTTAATATTGTTCTTAAAGACATTTGGTTAATATATAATATTACTAAAACATCTGACATCTCATTGTGTGATAGAATTTTGACACGATTCAGATTGTAAATATATTATTTCATTTAATATAAATAAAATACTACAGAAGAATGATAATAATAGATAACAAATCAGAAATGACAGTTCACAGAAGATTCTCCCTCAGAGACAATGAATGCATTAATTACAAATAGCTTTGTATCGTGAAAAATAAAAAAAAATACAGCATGAGTAAAGTTATAAAAAAAAAAAAAACAAAGGAAATTATTATTGCATAATATTTAAGCCAATTTATCAAATTAGCTACCATCTACCATGTTTTAATACGTTATATTAAATAAATAGATACATTGTGAGAGTAATGGATCAAATTTTAAAACTAATCGTGTTGTCTATTACAAATTTCAATATGGCGGACATCTTCTAAAAGCGGTTGTCAAGCAGCAGTGACCGTTTAGTTGTTGATACATTAATGATATTATATTACAATAATTTACGTATACCATCTTATGTAAAAGATGTATGTTACGTATAATATTTTTAATAACGTTAAAACTAACTATTGAAAAAACTAACTCATAGAAAAATGTAATGTAATTTTTCAACCAAGTCAATTGTCTAGGTGTGCACATAAAATAAAGATTCATATTGACAGTTGCCTTTTGCAAGCATTGATTTTCGGTCAATCGCTCAAACCATATCCCATCCATGTTTAATACACAAAATAAATATCCATTTTTATAGAGCAACAGGATTAAACACGTGATTTTCGTCGCCGAACGATTCTAAGTCACGCCCACTTTCAACTCTCGACCACTTAGGCTAATGTAATTAACTTTAATAATAAAGTAAAAAAAAAACTTTTTTCTTTCTCTTTCCTTAATTAGTATTGTTTTCACAAATATGTATACGGAAAATGTATTACATGTATGTATACATAGGAAATGTCAGGCTTATTATAATATGTAGTACAAACCTTTTCCTTTATTCTCATTATACATTGATTAAATGCCACCGAAAACACAAACTACACACAGATAAACAAAAAGTAGAACGCATACAAATATATTAATCTATTGTTCAATCGTATTTACCGCTTCGTATGTGTTTTACCACCCACTATATGTATCTTGTATGTCGATATTCATTATAATTCGAATATCATTATAATATCCATATGAGAAAAAAGAGAAGGAGAGATAAGGTGAATATGTAGAGGGAGACAAAGATCTCTACACGTTTTTCAAGGTCAAAATGCGGACGATAATTTTTTTTTTTAATATATTCGTATATAATAGACATATTTGAATCTATACATGTTTGAAAGGCAGGAACATTCAACAGAATTGAGTTTGCATAGGTGCATCGTAAAGGCAAACAAGTGTTGAATTTACTTCTATATGAAAAGCTCACCATAGAATGTATTGAAGATACAAGATTTCGAGGTTGTAAACATTGAATCGAAAATATTGTATTCTTATGTTACCGCGTGCTAATTGTAAGTAATTTCTATTCAGTTTTACGGCATTGGCGTGCTTTTTCAAACAGCTAAGACACTGCAATAAAATCTCCATTGTTATTATAATACAGACCTCCCAAATTTTGTTTATTTAAATTTGTACAATCAATACTGTTTCAACAATATTCATAAAAAAATTGGATGCTGGTATATAATCAATTCGGATTAATTTTAATCTATAATGTGAATAATGCTGGATACTTTGGTGGGAAAATAAATAAAGACACTTCTGAATCTCAATATTTAAGGTTGTAGATTTGAGTCTCGCTTCTGCATAAACAAATAAAATGTATGACATGATTTTTAATGGCATCTGACATCAGTTGTCATGAAAAACAATCTGTCAGTATGTACTGTATGTAAATTGTCCATTTAATGCTATTTTTTAGAAAACGAGCTTGAAACTTCGAACTCATAATATGCCATAAAATAATGCAATACTGAATAAATTTTAGGTAATTTTTACATATTAATTGAAAATTATGGCTAAAAGTAGGTAAATAAGAAGATTCATAGCATGCACTATTCGCCTCTATGCTTTCAAGATCAGAAAAACCATTTAGTGAGATTTTAAAATAAATGCCTACGTCGTATACTGGATGATATGTGATCTGCCTTTGTAAGGAACTCAGAGATAAAGAAGCGGATGAGGCAGCCTCCTGCTATGTTAAAAGTCATGACGTGATGCCTGGCTGGAACATACACTACGGAGAACCTGGATACTGTTTGTCTTTTTTCCGACCGATGGAATTCTGACGTTTGAAAAAAAGGCTCTGTCAGGTAAAATTTACATCATATACTGAACAGAATTAGCGGCTTTTGGTATAGCCTGGGAGGATGCGATGTGACTGCCAAGTGACAGAACATTCTGAAAGCATCATGTGATGGTCATATACTCCACATAGAGAGTTGATATTGCATAGAGATACATGAAACGTTAACTATGTCTACATAAATAACTTAAAAGTTGCATTTTTAATTGCATTCAAAATTCGGAGGGGAAGATATTCTCATCACATGCACATGTTATTAAATTGTTTAGGAAGTCTTACAAATACCAGACAATAAAAAACAGGCGGAAGTAAAAATAATATTACTGAAATTGAAATTTGCGTATAATCAGAACAAAAATATCTACGCCACTGTATTCATTTCACAGTGCTGGTATCATTGAGATATACTCTATTGAAAAAGAGAGATTTAGCGGAATGTAAAGAAGAAAATGAAACTGTTCAAGTATGTTCTTTTATAATAGCACGGCGAGAATTTAATCATGCATAAAAAAGATCGGACACACATGAATAATCGAACAATATGCTTTTATGTACAAACCAATACAAGAATCTTCTTATTTATCCCGTATGCGTCTCTATACGCTGGTGATTTTAAAACATATACCCCAATAATCGTCATCGATGACTTGAAAATCCAAAATAGATCAGGGCCGTTTCGTGTTACAATACAGCAAGGCAGCCGCATCGGGCGGCACCGTAAGAGGGCGGCATAAGCAACGAAATCAAAATACAATTTGAACAATTCAATGATTAAAAATCTTTATGCGACGCTTTTCTATATATCTCTATCTTACTCCGATATTGATGTATATAGTTTATGGTTTATTTACGATTATTTAAAAAAAAAAAAAACATTTAACCGGTTAGGTGCTTTAAGCGAGTTATCTCGCTCTCTGTTTCCGTGCCTGGGGGGCCGGTCATACAAAATGAGCGAATATATTCGCTCAAGTTTATGAGTGTTTCTCGACAATTTCTAGTACGAATTTGAATAATCTAAAATATGGAACATATAGAAACATCTATTGGAGTCCTAAATAAATGTTATTACAGTTTATTGGTATTAACGATTTTACAGAGATTTAACTAAAAGCTTCGCATTGCAGTTGAAAAATAATTATAAAATTCACGGCCTTCCAGGATCGGCCACACAAATACCTTCCGGCACTTAAAGGGTTAAGAGGTGGCATTTCGAGTATTTGAATAATACTGAGAAAATCTAACGCACAGTCTAGTAAATCGCCATAGTCTTCCCCAAAAATTGATACTCCATATTTTCATTTTTATTTTACCGTTTCGAATATGGAGCATATGGATTAAAACAGTCTGAATGTGATCACTCTATAAATGTAGTATAAATGATTATATCAAAACAATCAGTTTATATACTCATCTGTAAGATTTAAAAAATGGTGTTGCACTTTAAGCTTTCGATATGTGATAAATAAATTTATTACTGATGTGTGCAATATTCTCATAGATAAATGTTACAAATGATCTTTCAACACACTTATTCATTGTTGAGTAAATTTAGAAATATTACATATCTATGCCGAGACATATAATTAAATTTCTATTTCTTACAAATATGCGTACGACAATGGGTCGTATCAAATATATTGCAAACTAATCTAAATGTTCTAAATGAATAAAACGTTTTTTCCATGCTCGCAAACCGGAATGCAAAAAACTTTGATATAGTGTATTTCTATATTGGCAAGGAAATCATTTCGATTGATGAAATGGTCATATAAAAACCTTTACGAATCTTAATCTTATTTGATATTTAATGTTGCCATTGTAACTCTGTTTCTACGAGAGGTTTTTTTATACTCAAGAACATTGCAGCGTCTTATAGCAAACGGGGAATGTTTTTATCAATTCTCTTTTATAGTAGAATAAGTATATGATAATATGCAACAAGAATATTGCTATTTTGTTCATGTTTAATAGACTGAGCAATTGGCTGAAAACAAATACTCGTAAAAAACTCTCTGTTGATATATATTATACAGTTGTCGACACATTATGTAGATATAATTAAAAGCTTTAATTTAATAGTATTTATATAATCCACATTTAGAGCGGACACACTAACAAATAAATTTTACAGGCTTTGTTAAAACGAGAGTGAAAACTTTCATTGAAGCAACAGGTGTTGATATTTACATAAACTATAAATTTTATGAAAGAATGCAAAATACTGCGTTGGTATCATTGTATAATAAAATGTTTAGTTTGTCTTCACTTGTATATTAAAATAAATTGTATTTCGTAGTTACATGTAGCATGCATGTAATATGTTAATAAGTATACCATATATTTGTTACTTATTTTACAAATTATAAGTTTGACATTTAAAACACGATACATATGTGAAACATATTAAAAGAGAACACAGAAAAATAAATGGCAATATTGTAAAAATATAAGAAAGAATAAAGAGAGAATTGAAAAAAAAATATATAAGGAAAGGAAGAGTGTCTACCAAGTGAGTTAGGCAGATCCTATTCTAATAATGTAAATAATAGCATTCATCTAAACTCGCTATCACACAGATGGAAGATATCAATATATTAGGCAATCTCGTTAAACTTTGTCATTGCTCTCCGCTTAACAGGTTAATGAAACAAGAAAGTTTGATAAAGAATCCAAAATATAAATAGCTAAGTGTGAACTTTAAAGTAGAAATGGAGATTTAAAAAAATGTAAGCCGTGGGGTAGTAAACTTGCTCTTTAAAGTTGCCCCAGGAGCAGATTTTTAAAGCCCTGGTTGTCATGGATTAAAGTGTGCATGATTCCTATGAAGTCCCGTTAATATTTAGCAATATTGAAAAGAAAGCTTCTCACTCGTCGTGAAATTTCGCATTTGTATAAAAGCTAGAAAGTGGTCGTTTGTTTCTTTTTCAACTGAAATAAAGACACTTTCAGATTATGTAATTGGAATCCTGCGATTTGGTATATGAGCAAGTAGAAGTAGGTTCTATAACATCAAGCTTGGAGGCAAATCCACCGTCACCGGTTAAAAACTGAGAAATCCAACGGTCTGGAGTCAATTTGGTCATCTCTATTCGCCACTTTTTATTTAGAAAGAACACTAATTGGATTGTCCGTAGTATGTGCAAATATTTGATAATAATGTAACTTGGTTTACCGTCAAATACACATTTAATCAATTAACCGCTTCAAAAGTAAACCGATGCACCGTTTTTGAAATGCACAAAAATGGGTCACTTTTTACAATACCTTCCGCCAGACTACAGATTGAAAATAAAGAAACATTTTTATTTGAAATGCAACACCGTTTTTTGGCAATTACAAGCCATGCCGTCAGACACTGGAATCCCCGCAGGCCCCCAACTACTTGAAACTATTAGCTATATAAGCCAAAGATTTGCCTTTGTCAGTCATTTCGTGGTTTTGTCAAATATCAACGAAGTCTAAATTAAGCTCTATTCATAAAATACTGTAAATTTTCCTTTATAACGTCAATTTATCAGTTTTATAAGAATGTATTATACCATATCAATCGATTTTATTTTAATATATCAAACTAACTGTTTATAAATTCTAAATTATTTAAAACTTGTAAACTTCCATACGTGATATCACTGTTAGCGACCCGGGTTTCGCCTTTCGGCAT
>JAGVSQ010002008.1:0-26401 GCA_022683975.1 Rhyacophila evoluta | reverse complement strand
CGTAATAGAAAAAAATCAATCAAATTCAATTTGAATTAAAAAATATTTATTTTCCTGCACGGATAATCTGAAAACCGGATAATCCATGCACGGATAATCGATAGTACACTGTACTTTGATTTTAGTTTTTTAAGTTTTGAAATATGTCTTCACTTTTGATTATTGGCCGCAATAAAAAAACTCCAATATTAATACAGAAATTTTATTTAACTCTACGGTTGTTTGATGAATATGAAAATGGAAATTTATGGCATAAATTTAATAATATACCAATAAATATAAAAATGATTGCTATGTCAGCAGCAATACGAAATAAATAAGTAACTCTTCGGGAGAATGTTTTTAATCGTTATCAATTTTCACTAAATCTGTTTATTACATATATACAATGAAATTCAATGGTATAGTTTTATAATTTACCAAATTTTTTATCTCTTTTTCTTAATTAGATTAATAAATCTATTGTATATGAAATCTAATAATCTTTAAATTTCCAAAAAAAAACCTTAAATTACGCGTTTCATTTACGCCGCCAGCATATTTTTTGACATACTTGTTTATTCTAAGCTTGCCAACGCAAAATACTCATCCTACCTTATACTTACAACACTAAAAAGATTTACCCACCATTTCCCAGTTGTTACAGAAATAAAATAATTTTTAAATACTTTAATTATTATATGTAAATACTAAAAATTATCATAACTTGATTTAAGTTGAGAGCGAGAAATTTTATCCATCGGAATTTGCTGTACATTTTCTATTGGGATATCCAGCAACCTAGCAATAGATGGTTGGCGTTGATACATGACGCTATGAAAATAGCGATTCTTACAAATCCTCGCCTAGGAGTGTAAGTATATGCGTATTATTTTTCATTTAATAATAACACAGGGGATTTCAAAAAATGAGTTATCCTTTTTTAATTTGCCGCCATTTCTTTATTTTATAGACAATCGAGTAACGCGTAAAAATTGTAAAAAAAAAACACTAAGATTCATGAGAATCTTGAGAAAAAATAAATGGCGGTAAATTTGAAATTACAGCTAATTTTGCAATAATCTATAGCACCATTTGGCTAATGAATGGCTGAATATATTGTATTAATTTATGAAGAAAAATATTGTGTTGACTAGAACGGTTAAAAATAACTTACTAAATACTTATATTAAATTATATGTCTTTTAATTTTGACATATAAATGAGATATAAATGGTGTGGAAAAATAAAGGGGTGTATATTATAGATTATTAAATTCGTAACTAGACGAAAAAGACATGAACAAGTTGTAAATGACCTTGAAAGGTGCGTTGTCAGTATTAAAGGGTTAATTACACGAAAAATAATCAACGATCTGACATCTATGTGTATATTTATTCGAAAACCATTGCTTTCACGATAATGTATCAATGGATCTTTATTTTAAGCAAGCCCGGCTTATTTTATCAATATCTGTCTTTACGTTATTATTGTCTCAATTTTACCATATCAAGAGAAAAATCTGGAAGACATACGCATATATTTAACAGTAATAACATATTTTTTTTATCAATATCTAGACAAGTCAATAAAAAATAATTAGTTATAAAAAATATGTTCATATAATATATTTCAAATGAAATATTCAATGAAAATTTCGCTACAAAATTAGATTGGATTTTTCTTATTAAATAATAAGAATCTTTCACTACAAGTTAAATAAATCATTTTAACAAGAGCTGTTCAAAATAAAAAATCTTACTCTCTGATAAATTGCACATTAATTTATTCTTTTACTACTAATCTCGTTCTATTATTCAAATCATGTGACGAATAACTAATATATCAATATATTCATTTATCGTTATTGTTATTATATCATGGAAGGAAGGCTGATT
This sequence comes from Rhyacophila evoluta, assembly GCA_022683975.1. Taxonomy (NCBI): domain Eukaryota; kingdom Metazoa; phylum Arthropoda; class Insecta; order Trichoptera; family Rhyacophilidae; genus Rhyacophila; species Rhyacophila evoluta. Next base: position 24,524 of record JAGVSQ010002008.1, on the reverse strand, counting down.
AATTTTTATCTTACAGTTTTCGTTTATATTATAACCAAGCATCTCCTCTGCCTGCACAGCCTCTGAAGCTAGTGAACTGGTGGTCAGGAAGATTATATGCTACCCCAACGTTACCATCTCTAGTAAAAGTATTTGCCAATTTCCAAAAGCGTATATTTAAAGTACCTGTACTTCATGTAAGTGTGTAATCTATAGTATATAAATATTTAAAATATATAATAATTTATCATGATGCAAGCCCGAGGTAATGTTTAAATGACATATTGAGGTTAGTACCACTTTAATTGCATTGTTCTGAAGCACATGCATGTTCAAAATATCAGCAAAAGGTAGGCAATATTTTGTTTAAAATTCAATACTGGCATTCGCATGCTATTGTATAATAATTTAGTTGTACCATATCAATCAATGTGATTACAATGACCTTTTAATAATATCTTTGCTATTTCATCCATCTTAGTTTGACGGGTATATGGTTTGAAGTTCAAATTTGATAAAAATATTCACGCTTTTGATGCATGTTTAATTAAATACAACACGTCCAATGGCTTAATGTATCGAACGAATGGCACAGATTCCGGTAATTATTTAACGAAAAATATATGGGTGGCTCTGCGTTGGACCTCCGCATAGAATTTAATTGATTCTTCTGCACCTTATATTTTCGAAGGCTCGTGAATTCTTTTAATGATACACGGGGCTTGTGACCGGACATTGCATTATTTTCTGCTGTAATATAGGTGCTTTTTGGTATCCTTTTCCAAAGAAACTTGTAACGTAAGAGTTCGCTCGTTTATCAAGATATGCTTTATTAAAAAATGCTTGTATTGGAAAATACTCGCAAACTAAGTTATTCGTAATTTAAGGTTTTATTGTGGTTGTTACTGGGGAAGAAAATAATATTTATCTTCCCACATCATATTATCAATTCGATGTACAGAGTGATAAGTGTATCGATTAAAGCAAAACTAAATAGAGTATTGTCTTACAATTTAGGCACCCCCGTGGCATTTTGTTAAGATTTATAATGATACTGTTATAGAAGTAACAGGCGGGCGTGACCATCAACTTTTGTCACTTTTGGCGGATAAATTAAACTTTAGGTTAGTGGTGAAAATTTTGAATTAATATTAAATATTTAAAATTCAAGTTGTTAGTTTTACAAAACGTGCAATATTTGAATATTGATTTTATTTTAAGCACTTTTATGAATATTTTAAAGCTGTATAAATCTTTGAAGGTATGAATATTTCGATCCTCCCGATCACAGCCAAGGGTCAGGAATAACCTCTAACGGTTCATTCAAAGGTGTTCTGGGCATGATATATCGAAGGGTAATTAATTTATTGATGACATAAATGAGTCGTATAGTTTTTATACACGGTAAGTCCATCATGATTAAACACGGTGATTGTAGTAACACGAGGTTTAATTTTATTTTTAAACATTCACGGACCAACAACAAGGCTCACTAATACAATTATTTACAAAAGCTTTATAAGAAGTAACAAACGAGAAAAAGAATAACTAGCTAAGATTTCACCAAAAAGAACTTATCATATATAGGAACTGTGCGACTCAAATATATTTTACTAGAAAATAAGGTTTCGAAAATTGATGGCAGAATGACTGAAGGGTAACATAATACATAATATTATTGAGTTTGGGTGTATAATGCTAAATGTTAGCTGAATGTATCTTCTTTTGCATGTTGGCTAAATATGTTACAAAACTAATTAAACATTTTATTCTTTGAAAAAAAATATAGTATGTAAGATAGTAATACTTTACGACTGAGTTTAATATTGATATTGTATTTCACAGGAAGCAGATTTGTTTTTGGGAGATGTGACGATGTCGTGGGAACGCCTAAGAGGTATCGAATATTCTTTTTTGACGTTGGCAGACAGTGGTGCTTTCGTAACGCATGCTCCTCGAAAACTAAGCGAAGCTCTTGCTTTACTTCGGCCATTTCAATGGGAGGTAACTTATTTGAGGATTATCTAACTCAAAAATGGACTGGTATACTTAAAGTGATATTGTTTATTAACAAGCACCATTTATAATATTTATCAAAGATACGTTTCAGGTATGGCCGGCAGTTTTATTGATAATCGCTTTGGCCGGGCCGGCTCTGTGGGTGTCTGCAGCCGGCCCTGCAATTTGGCGCCCGAATAGATCACCTCCACCGCCGGCCCTGGGGCGTTGTATTTGGTTCACCACATCAATATTTTTACGGCAGAGTATGTAATGCAATATATTTGGTATTTGCCTGAAAAATTATTAATATTTTGGTTTTTTACGATAGTCTGAACGCAGGATTATTCATTGGGAAATACATGTGTATTTAAAAAAATCGTATCAAATAGAATCAAGTAAATATATACATATTCAAATTGACAATAAATTTTGAAAATTTTACAAATAAATTTATGTAGAAGAAAGTTATTTTTTACTTTTAGGTTGGAATATATTGTGTATAGCATAACACATTTCTATTGAATCGCAAACGGCTATCTTTTAGTGTTATATTTTTTATCATTTTAATTTTTAACACCTAAATCTCTTCATTTAAAGATTTGTCTTGGGTGGTTTTTCAAGAGTCTGTTGTCAGTTTATAATTTATATATTAAAAAGAAGTATTAAATAGACGAGATGAGTTTTACCTATCTATAATTTTGTACTTTATAAAGTTAGGAAAATCGGTTACATAATAATATTTAGCTTCATAAAAATTAAGTTAAAAAATTACAACGTTAACATTACAGGCGGCTGTTCTCCATCCAATAACACGAGAGCAAGAGCTTTAGGACTTCTGTTGTCATTGGCAGCCACGTATGTCTTGGGTGATGTTTACTCAGCAACTCTGACGTCACTTCTAGCGCGACCAGCTCGGGAGCCACCGTTGTCTGATTTACGAGGATTAGAACAGGCCATGCTCCATAGAGGATATTGGCTCCTCGTAGAAAGGCACAGCTCGTCTTTATCTATACTGCAGGTAGTTCATGAACTCATCAGTCTAAGGCAATCGTAATGAGAAGTTTACCAACAGTAAAGAAAATTACCCCCACGGACATTGGATGGCGAGAATGTTTTCAAGTTTCATATAACTTTATAATAAAAATTTGGATTGTACCATCTATGGTTGCATTTATCTTCATCAATACTTACTCCTGTACTTGACTGACAGCAACTGTATATAAAATAAAAACAAATAAGTTCATTTTGAAATAAAACTAATTCATATTAATGTCATTAGTTTAATCCGCGAGTTGGCAGTTAGTCGGCGTATGACAATAATATATTCTCATTTTGATGATTTGTTCAGAATGGTACTGGCGTATATGGCAGACTGTGGAAACTGATGCAGAGACAGAAATTTTATGCTGTCAGATCTGTAGAGCAAGGAGTAAGGCGAGTTTTACAAAAACCAAGTTCCCCAGTGGTATTCCTGGCTGGGCGAGAAACACTTTATTTTGACACAAGAAGATTTGGTAAGTTAAAAGCAATATTATGTTCGATAGTAAAAATACATTTTTTTACCATGCCCGCCCCGAAAATGAAACATACGTTTGATCGGTGTGAAGATTTTTGCTGGGCATCTAGTCATTAATGTTTGGATTCAAAAAAATCTAGTAGCTGTGGAAAACGAATTAATAATTTCAGGTTCCGAAGCGCGTACGCTAACCTCTCGGTTACCAGGTAGACATATTTTTATGTCAGCATAAATTATAATGTAAAATTTGATTTTGAACTAAAAACAACACAAAAATTACATTTTATTTAAATTATTACTGGCGACTTCATTATTTTTATTTATTAATTTTTTAAAGGTTTGTGGAATGTCTAAGCAGTGTGTTAATTAGTGTAAAATACCAAGAGGCGCGATCGGAACACGAATACCATTAAATTGGATAGATATATAAAAGTGTATGAAAATTTATTATACTAAAATTGTAATAAGACATAGTACTAAATATAAATACACATGGAAGAGTAAGAAAAATCATAGAAGTTGAAACAAAAGAAACAAAACTGCTTTAAAGTTGTGTTCAAGTAATAAAAATGTAATCCCATTTGCGTAAAGCTATTTTGATGTGTAACGTTGTAGAGAAGAGCTTCAGTTATCAGTGGTAAGCCTTAGCACTGTAGCTTTACATCACCCACACATCCTACTTTTATTCACGAAAAAAGGATTGCCCATTTTCCTGGTAATAGGTGAAGTTAGATACACTACGAAGTATAATCATGCTTAAAAATAAAATGCAATTTAGCAAAGATGTAACAAGTTTTAATTTTAATTGATAATTTAATTATTCACTAAGCTGTGATATTTACGAGTATGTATATACTTTTAATGAATTAAATTACGTAATATACATTAAATAAATTAAAATATGGCCAGCTAATTGAATGCTATATTTAATAATAATGTAACATAATGCATTTTTTAATCGACATACCGACTCTATAAAAAGCTACGGGATCTGGGGACAGAAATGTCGCATACTTAAATGAAGGTTTATTATAGATGGCAACTTTATTAATTTGCATTGTATTAGTTGTAAAATTTTAATGACGTTAACTATTAATGGGAATCAAAACTTAACTTGAAATAAATTTAAAAAAAATGTATTTTTTTATATCTTGTATACTCCGAAAGCGAATCATATGGATTTCTATAATATGAAGATATTGGATCTAGAAATGGAGAATATAGATTTCAGAAATTTGAATTTTGATATTTTTTTTAGGAATTGGGATGAGAATTGAATATCCCATCTTAGAATTTCAAAAAAATATATGCGCCTCGAATCGCTTGTATACAACGGGTTCGTACCCCACAATATAATATATAAATTAATAAGGAAAATAATTGTATCATTTTTAAAAATATTTAACATTAATTTCAAATACCCTTCTAACAGCAATTCATATTAAAATAGCAAAGGGATTGCGATCACTTTTCCATAAATTGGAGAAAATTCGTTTAGCATTATGTTCGCAGCAGTTTATAAGGGCGGTGCAGACGGGAACTGGCGTTGGTTCTACAGGGAATGTTTTATGGTCTCAATTTGGGTTGCACCTGATCATCGTATCAAATCGAATGTGGCTTTATCTACATAGGTGACTGGGGTGAAGTCGCTTTTTAAACAGTTTAAAACGCGTTAAATCGACGTAGCTCTTTGTATTTCAGGCGAAGGTTTTTCAAAATGGGTATACGTTTAAATATGAATAACATAATTCAAAAAAAGATTTGAGCTTAATCGGGGTAAATATGGATTAAGCTTGGAAAAACAATAATACATTATTGAGAATTTACAATGATTTTTGAAGGATTACGTTGTTTTTACACATTTTTAATAATCAAATGACTTCGTCTGTTAAGGTGGTTTCAATTTTTTACTGATAATATATCGGCGAATAAAACCAGCAAATTTTAATGAAAAATGTATGGCTATTATTTTATTATTAACTTTAAATATTAACATCTAACTCACTACCACTAAACTAACGTATGGTAATTTAATTGTGGCCTTTTTCCGTTTGTTTTGTTTTTAATGGTGGATTTTTTTCAAAACGAGTATTTATAAATGTGAAAATAACAACACTATGCATGATATAAAAATGCGAACATATTTAATTCCTGAATTATATATTGTATATCCTTTCATTATTCACCACATCTCCCTATCAATTAGGCTGGCAAATATTGCGGCACAATGAACGTGAAGTGTTCTTCAAACTGACGAGAGTATAACAAAGATTGGATTTCTAAATCTTAAATCATCTTGCACAAAAGTGTGCACGGCTTGTATTGCGACCAAGGCTCATTATTTATATTAAAAGAAGAAGACACTTTCTTTGTAAATTTTGTAGATTTTCAGCTTGCCAATTCTCATATGTAGCCAAGTAATAATAACCGACAAATCTAACTGACATACAGACACATTCCGAGAGAATATGGCTAAAATTCTGTATACATCCGAATTTGGGAAATTCTGGAGGTGATGAGAAGAATAAGACTGAGAAAAAACCAGTGTAATATAACATTCTGCTTAAATAAATAAAAATTTCAACGCTTATAGTGTCATGGTGTATTTGAAATTAAGTTATAAGTATTATGGACTATTATTTATTTCGAACGAGTGGAACGTTTAATAAATATTGGCAGTGTATTAAGTGTTTAGTAAAGAAAACGAAAAAAAATGGAAATTACTGAGAAATATTTGTATTTTTATGATAAAGATGGATTAAAGTACGATACCCAGTAGGGGAAATGTTTTGTTTTTTTTACATCTTCGTATACTTTGATTTTCATATAAATATTCATTCCGCCGCGTATATAGAATGAAAGGGGAAGAAGGGACTACTTAGGCAGGTTGATGGATAGGGTGAAATTATGTACATAGGTAGATGCTGGTACACGAGGTAGTAACAAAAAGGCGTTCGTGAAATAGATTGATTCATCTGCAATTAAGTACTTGTGTCAAAAGATATACAGACATAGGGGTTCTATCAATTAATTAGGAAACCGTATAAAAGAAGTTTAGGGCTGGTCAAAATCATGCATTCCATCCTAAATTATCTGTGTATTATTTTTCTATATATTAGTATACCTATAACAGATAGTATCAATTGAAGAAGTGGTGAATTAAAAAAATGCTTTATGCGTAAAAGATGGATGATTCAACTAAATTAAAAATAATACAAATACAGGGACGTAATGATTTATGTCGCAATGTTATATTTATATGTTCGTGTAATAGAATTTTTTTTTTTTTTTTTGTGTAGTTAAGGTAATATGTTTTTTATCTTAACGACAAAATATACATTTGTAAGAAAAAAACTTTTGACATTACGATGAATTGGACATTATGATGTGTTAGATGTAATTGAGACATTAATAACAGGATATTTTACAAAAATCACGGACGTAGTAAAATCAATGTATTGTTTATCTAACAATCTTAGTGTTTATTTGGCTGCAGTTGTGTTACTTTATAACATATACGTGCAGATAGTTTGTAGAGAGAGATAACAATTTCTACGCGTTTTTTCAAGGTCAAATACAAACGATATATTTTATTATGTATATAATTGTGGCAAAGTTGTATAGTTTGGTATGGTAAAGTATAAAGATATTTTTCTATCAAATAAAGTGGTGTGGATGTACAACATAATGGTCCCACATTATATTATTTTCTAGTTTGAGTGAGTATTTTATATACGCATATTTTCATTTGTTTATATGGAACAAAAAATAAATAAATAAAAATGTTATAATTTGATGTACTACAGTTTCCAATGCGACCTATAAGTGTTCATAGAAAAAATATTAATGTTTATTTGTGAGTCAACTATTTATTTTATCAAGATCTGGGAACTAATAAAATTAAATGAAAATAAGCCATGCATAGCAGAATTGTTTATTAACATACGTCCACACACTTTGAAAAGCAGTTTAATCCTATCTCCATACATTTCCTATAAGCCAAGTGCATATTTGGAGTTTACCGGGTTCACTGATTTACCGCCCTCTGTCCCAGGTGTCTCCAACTTCCAGCTGAGTGAAAAACTGTACACGAGATACTCTGCGCTAGCTTTGCAGGATGGCTGTCTATATGTGGAAAACATCAATAGAGTGTAAGAGGAAACGCCATTACTACTAAGCACATATAAATATATGTTAATGTTATTCACATCGTAGTAGTGGTTTGAATTTTATCGACTTAATTACAAATACCACAAGTTTATTAATATACATATTTAATACCGTGTCAGCCCTAAAGTGAAGCACATGTATTTTACACGGTGTTAAAATATTCGCTCCAAAAACGGAATGTATAGATCTGTACAATGCGAAAACATGTCTTGATAGACTTTTTTCACGAAAGCTTACTGTCGTCTAATTGCTTAACTTTTTGGGCATCTAGTTCTGAATCCAGCAGCTGTGGGAACTGAACCTGCAATCTCCTGCTCCAAAGCACGCTCGCTAACCCCTCAGTCACTACGGAGATTTGTATATTTTTTGATTCAAAAGAAATGTCTAAATATACTGAGATATAATGAGGGTGCATATATAAACTGCTCAATAATATATCAATAATACTGTAATGCCAAAATTTTAGTTTGTATGTTGTTCGATCAGTAAGAGAAACATGAATTTTTTGAGTATATTTACACATTTATCGAATTAAAAATTTAATTTTTCGAAACCTGTGTGAAATTTTATATTAATTATAATTAATCACGTATATGAAAAAACTGTTTTTTTTTAAATTTATTAGTTATGTTATTAATTTTACTATAATAATTATGATATAATGTAATATTACCGTCAATATCAATTTCTATCAGCCACATATACAGTATTTATTAGTCTTTCAATACGAGGAGATCGCTGACCTACCAGTATAATATTATGTCAAAAAAACAATTAAGATGTATTACCGAAATTATCATAAATTTATATTGTTATAAAATAAATTATTTTCAAAGTTTAGCTGTTGTGCTCTGTTAACTAATTGTTTTTGTTTTATATGGCAGATTAATGCAGCTTTTTGAAGCTGGAATTCTTACAAAGATGACATCAGAGGAATATGAGAAGTTAGGCAAAAGTGGAATAAATGGGTCTCTGATAAGTAGCAGTAGTGGTGGAAGTCCATCATCCGGTGGAGCAATTAATGGAGTCGAAGAAACTCCACCAGGATTGCAAACATCGCAACAAAAACTTGAACCAATAAATATGCGGATGCTGCAAGGAGCATTCTACGCACTTTTATTCGGTTACGTAATATCAGGTACATGCTTTAATTCAAATAATGAAATATCGCTTGGTTAATATCCATAGACTTTTCAGGACTTGTATGACTTTCGCCACAGGTATCAATAGTACTGGACTGCATATAATAAACCGCAAAATACACGTACAAAACACTATAAATAACACTAAACGAAAAACAACAATATACGAATATTTCTAATAAGCCTCGTTCGTTTGAAAACTGCGGTGAATATATTAAATCAAAGTAAACAACAAATTTCTGGCCAAGCCGGAGAAAATATAATTATATCTTCCATATAAATTTGTTAAGTTTTATTTATAAGGGTTAACTTTTAGAAATAGATCGAATTGAGCCATATCCTGCATCTCAATGTATTTGGAAAGGTTTATATTTTTCTGCGGCAGTGGATTGGAACCTGCAACCTGCAACTTAAAGTAGCGCGCTTCTATTGAACCTCAATGGATGACATACATACATGATGTAATATTAGAATACGAATAATAAATCTTTACTACCATTTATAAATAAGATTATAAGAAAACACTGTTTTATAATTCAAAATAATTACAACTCCATACATTTCCAATGATTACATTAGATTTTCAATTGTTAAATATAATAACACTGAAATATATTCTCTAGAAAGCTACTTGTGTATATAGGAGAAAAATGGTAAATGTTGATATTTTTTTATTTTATTTATGTTGAAATCCGTCGATTTGAAATATCTAAAGATTCGTATAGCAAAATAAATACGGAAATAAAATTGCCTGGTATCAATTACGTTAGTAAAACGGTTTGACGATAGCTGAACGATGTATATCGGCGAACATTATCGTAATAGGTTTTGAATTTCTTTCAGGCTTGACTTTCTTGCTCGAGTTGGAGCTGAAAAAACGCTCCTTGAATAATAAGAAGATCAGAAATCGCGTGGCCTCCATTATTAAAAAAATGGGATCACAAGCCAGGAGACTCATCGGGAAGGTTAAACGTCGAATCCATTTGAGATGGGAACGAGTAATGGAACTTTCACAGTTATCACTTGACTATATAGAGTAGCCTTACATGGAATTGAATTTGTATTCTATATAGATATTTAAGATAATATGAAATTGGACTTAAATCATTTCACCCACTTAAATTGATAACGAATAGAATTTGCACGAAACATCAAAAAACTGTGCTAATGCGGCTATGTACGTACAAATTGTAATTCATAATATTATATAATATTAATTGAAAATGATTGCGTATTCATCAAGCAGAAGCTGCCATTGATATTTATAATATAATGTAGATAAAACAATTATAACATATAGACACAAAACTGTTTGAAATTTGGAAATATACACACTTTGTAATGTAGGCTGTATACATGACTAAAAATGTATTTTTTTAGATTTCTTAAAAATAAGTCTTCATAAAAGACCATCAATTGATTTTTGTTATTCACAATACACGATACTATGCTTTTTTCAATAATAAGAATCATACATGACATTAAAGTCAAAATTATAATTTATTTATATTACACGTAAAAGTGTAAAAAAAAGTAAAAAATCACATTATAATAAACGAAAAAACTTTATTCTTTACATAGTTTTTGAAGAATCAAAAAACTATTAATAGTTCACAGGAGTCAAAAAAACTTTCAGGTATAGCCTTTCGTTACTAAAAGTTTTATAAAACTTTCTTCATAAATTGTTATTCTAAAAAAGTATACAAAAAATCTTTCGGCAGTTGCGACCCTACAGTTGATTGTAAATAATCAATTTACACAATTATTAATTCATGTTTAAGAACAAAATCAAACGTTCCTGAATACAGTATTAGACAGATTTTAAATTTTTTATTGAGTCTTTTATTATGCAATTGTTTATATATAATATTTGAATATCTTTATTTTCACAGATTACAATAAATAAAAATGCTCAATTGATGCGATGCAGTATCAATCGATACGTAGTTGTATCTATAATATTTATATTATTATGTGTATGTATAAGTAAATATGTACATATGAATTGTTTTAACATTTTCAAACAATTTTCAATTGATTTATCAATCTTTTTCCCACGTTTTTACAAGTATATGATGGTTAGCCAATATTGTAAGGTAAATCTGAAGTGTCCCTGGAGCAACCTTCTAAAATCTAAAGTTTTAGTTGGCGTAATTCCCATTCGTATATCCCCTGGTGAAATTTTGATGTGGTGGGACCTTCCACTTGTTGTAAAATGCTGATTTTTTCAAAAGCTATTATGTGATCCCTTGTAGAAACTAAATAGCAATGGGTGACCGTTCTAAACAATTGTTTAAGCAGTATAATAAATATTTTTTACTGAACAGAAACATTGGTTAGTTCCATAGAAAATAAAATCCTTTAAATAAGCTCGGCGGGTCATGCATGTGCTTTTATAATACGCTGAAAATCAGTGTGTAAAACAGTTCCGAGCTAAGGACAAACATTGCCAACTGCCTTCATTAAAATATCACGCTGTGATGGAGAGCGCATCTTTTAAGTGGCTACTTGAATTCACAAGGACTAAGTCTGAATGCGCTCCTTGCAAAGGGTTGACGGTTGTCTGGTCTGGTCTGGTCTGGTGTCTCTCAAATTTCTATGAGTTGATACGGGTAGATTGTCGAAACACCTGTGTATGTGAAGAAATAACACACGCAACAGTAATTATGTATATAAACTGTAGATACTCTATTATAACAGATTTTTACATACAAACGTTTTTAATTGGAGGCATATTGAGATAAATAAAAGTATAATATATACATACACTTTTAAATTTAGAATTTGTGTGTTATAATTTTCCTCTTAGAAGCAGAAACTAACGTTTCCCGCATATTTTTTGTTTCGGGAAGCGAGAAATTTGAAATCACATTTGAGCCCCGGAAATCCCGGGAATATATTAATCACAGAGAGTGAAGAACAACAAAAATATCGAGTACTTCCAAGAAATTCAAGAACACTTTCTACAATATTATAGTTATCATATGTTTTATTAATACAGTAACTGTTACTGAAAACTTAAACTAATTTAAAATATCAAATTTTCCATATGGATACTTATTTTCAAGTAGGGTTTTGGATATTGGTTTCTCGAGGATGTATTTACAGAACAATGGAATATATTCAAATATTATTAAATGTATATAGTATTATATATCAACGAAGTGATATGTCATTAACATATTACGAATATATTAAAACATGTGCTAAAATGCATAATTATTAATAGTTGACTCAAAACTGTAATGAATATCGATATCATATTTATTGATTGAAATTAAAAAGTAAAATATTAGTAAAAAAAGCCAAGCTAGAATACATTGAAATAATAAAAAGGCATATGGTAATGCAATGTAATTACTCTGATAACACACAATACAGTAATGAGTGGTTTGATAAATTAAGTTAATAGTTCTGAATATTTTAGTTAATATCGGTTCGTATGCATATTTACATATCTTAAATAGTTTCCAAAAAATAAGATCAGTCGATAGTATAAATTAACTGTATTGTTATGTTTTATAATATTATGTATTTGATTAATCTTTAGTGAAAGTTAACTCAATAAAAAACCTTTGGAAACGCTTATTCGTAAAATATATTATTAATATCACCAGCGCGAAGGGTTCAACTAACTATTCTCAACCTTTTCAAGGAGTAGAGTTATTCGTCGCTCAACAACTTTCTCTTGAAGTGTAGTGCTTGAGCTGCTAAATATACTTACTTACATAACAAATGCGTCATAATTACCTTGGTTTCATGTATTTTTCTGGCGCATGATATTATTTATTCATTTAGCTGAACATTTTTAAGTGGACCGTGTAATTTATTAACCTCTCTATATTATAATTTAAACATATTCACAATTTAATGGAAAAGAACGAACTATTTGTTATTCTCATATAAATCTAGTGTGATAAAACAGGATGGAGATGATAATAGTGTTATCAAAGTATATTCGATATTCGATATTGCCGACAGCGTAGAGAATATTACAGTACGTATCGGAAATGCATTATCGCACCTAACGGAAAAACGCTTTCGCACTAAACCTTTTCGAATTCATACACGAATTTTCAATTACGTTGTAACCGAAATATTTCAATCTTGTGATTCTTTAAATTTTAGACCATTAAAAATTAAGTTAAAATATGCCCAATTTTAAACTATATTTTTTCATCACACAAATCATTTATTACGACGACATTTATTTTAACGTTGTTTAAGTGTTTCAATTATTTATTTTGGATTTGAGATTTCAAATTTGTATCCATTTCTAAATGCGTTTTATCTGCATTCCATGTTTTTCATGAACAGTAGATTGCCCGCTAAAAAAATCGAAATATATAAAGTCTCTTATAGTTTAAGTTGAATACTATTGATGGTTCAGTAAATTTAAAGACGAAAGTTATCGCATATTTGTTCGATCGTGAGCGACTTGCTAAGAAAGTTAAGCAACCGTCGTGAAAACAGAGCAATGATTTCGTTTCGTTCACTTCCGAAACATTTTCATGCGCGGTATTTACCCCAAATGACCGTCACTTTATCATTTACACCGCGCAGCGAGGACAGTAAAAACTTGAAAGTAATAGAAACTTGCAACGTATTGTTAGTTAAGGCGATGCTAAATAGCTTAATATGTACAAAGTATAAAGTATTTATATTATTAATTATTCAAAGTTGTAAATTTGTCATGGAATGGTTACGTAACGTTATGACGGAGTGTCGTATGATTGTGTATGATTTTACGTAACTCGTACACACTCACCCTGAAGATGCCGAAGCAGAATCCTGGGTGGCAAGTGATGACTGCTAGGTAATTATAATCAATATTTATATTTACATAATATAATTATTGACAATGTTAGAAATTTTCGACGAATGTTTCTCAATACAAAAAAGAGATGGCAGTGCGCGATAAATAAATTATTTCTTTTTGTCATTTTTTTTATATTCATTAATTTATAATCTAGTCCATAACATAATATAATCTAATTGATATATCCCTTTCATTATATACGGCATAAAGTTAATTTGTATATGTCAAATAATTTTTTTAACTGCCGCCTTCCTGTGCGTTTGATCAATATTTAACTTGATGTGCAAAAGAGTAAATAAAATATTTTTAAGAGGTGGATACGAAATATTTATAGATAAGTAATGAAATCGTTAGTTAGTTGATTCCAATGACGTGAAACGGACAAGATTTCAGTGATGAAATAATTAAAATGCATTGTTATATTCACGTAGTGCCATCTGTGCAAGAGCCGATGAAGACTGATTACGAAAATCATTTAACAAAATAATCTCTTTTATGAAGGGTTTTATAAGTATTAGTGAATACTTTATAAAGGTAATATGGTAAAGATTGAAGATGATAAAGAAAAATAAATAACATGAATTATCCATTCACTATAATACCAAGATACTATAATATATGTGTGAATACGCGTCATGTTCTCTCAATGAACCATTATTGAATTTGTAATAACATTATGCGATGTGTATAATTTTCACATTGATAGTGGATTTTTTTTATAAGCATCGCGTTGTTTCTGAAATATCTAGTATATATTAAACAACAAAAGTACACATACTCATTTGGCGACGTACGGGCATACATGGAAGTGCAAATACAATTTCAGATTTAAATATCAGTAATATTAGATTAAAATATTTTTTTTTTGGAAACTAGAAAAAGGTGATGAAAATTAATCTCGAAATCTGCAATAGATGTTTGAATTGCATTTACTTATGAAATATGACATTATTAATTATATGTGAATATATAAATAGATATATGCACATAAATGTGCTATGATAGTACTTAAACTATTAAATTAATGTGTAGGTCAAATTATGGAAACGTTCACAATAGAGCAACGAATAGAAATTTAAAAATTCACTTTTAAAATGGTGAAAAGTTTTCGGGAGAAATGGCGGTATATTTAATATGTCAGCTAATTTCAGGACATCTATATATTTGAGAGCGAACTTGTGAAAATAATGAGTAATAAATGCTAAATTATATAGAGGGCGTTATGATGATTCAAGTATTTATTACAAAATAAAAACAAAGCATATACCAAGTCATTTGTCATTAACAGAATAAATACGCGATTTTGGACCATGATCGGCTATTTGCTGGTATAACCATAAGAGAGTTTATACTGACTTACTTCTTCTTCAAGCCTATTGGATTACGGTATTATGAAAAGTCAATACATGTTATGTATTATGTTGCCCTAATAATTAGAAACACAGTATTGACACGGAATTACATGCAAGACACTGTTGTTTAACTCTGCACGGTAATATTCTGCAAAGCTCTGGAATGATCTAAAACAATGCGTGCCAGCTAGGCAGAGATACGGATTCTTGCAGATATTTTGTAATATTTATGAAATATGATTAGGGAGGTCAGATCTTAAATGAAGATTAAGTAGATTATAAAAAAATCACTGTGTTGCTGATTCTGTGAATTTGTTCCATCGGACAATTAGTTTAGGGTCCCTGTTTTTGAGGAATTTGCTGCATTATTTTCACCTTTTCCGTTTGTTATACGATTTTCTTGATTACGAATTTCCTCTCGTGTTTGTCTAATCTACAGCTTTTGCTTTATTTCTGTTTTCTTTTACGCTCGATTTCACAAATAACAGTCCTGCACGTGCTCCCCCTGGTGCAGCGGACGACTTTTTAGAGACGTGGCAACATTCCCGACGGTGGCTGTTTGTTTTTGTACTTCCAATCAGTTCGCATTTTCCAGTTGAGCGGACGCGGGCAGGTTTAGGGATGCGGTACCAAAGGGAAAGCTTCGGTACTGAAATGCATATTTCAAAAAAACAAAAAATAGCTAGTTGCAATTGAAGTTGTCTAATAAAGATAATGTTATAGAATTTATTCAATACATCCAAAAGTATATTTCAATAAAAAATAACACAGAACATTTCTAGATATTATTTTTATCTTCTCCCTATGAGGAACTCATGCCGTCACATGATGTATATCTGCTAGGTGTATTGTTTACTTCCAGGTCATGCCAGTGTGCAGCCGATAGCGACAGGCGATTTTTTATGATCTCGAGGTTCCAGCAGTCAGTGAAGAGGTAAAGAAGGTTGAGAAACTATTACCAGTCAAAGGTATTACATTATTATCATATACTTTCAGATTCTCCCTGGATTTGATCCAGGGATTGCGGTTTCGATTTCTACATCTGCTGGATTTGTTTATTCTGCTGAATTGAGCCATTGGGTTGAACAGTGCTGCCTGACAATCAATTCTAGTGAAAAATAATAAATGTATTCACATCGTGGATATTTATATACAGCATTTTCAAAGTTTCCATATTATTAATTGCCAAAACGGACGTAGTGAAAAAAAATCAGATCGCAAAATTTTTTTAGAGCTATATATTATATATCGTCGTTGAGCTGTTAAAACCTTCAATATGACAAAATTTAAATTTTACAAGAGAGTGAAAAAACTCTTTATCATATCCAATAGAACATAAGACATGTTACGTTGGAGGTTGTTATTTTTAATTACATTTTTATTTACGTACTATAAGTATATAAAGAGCATTGGAGGCTTTATTATCCGGTCTGATATGAAGAAACAGAAAATGCAAGATAACGGTTTGAAAAAATTATCACATCGGAGGTTTTAACAGTTTAACGACGTTGTATACAATCAGTTTCTATTATTTAACACATGTAATTAATTATACTTATAAAATTTGGTAAAAGCAAATTGTTATTTTTTGTATAATTAATACTGAGTGCTACATTTAGGTTTAACTGCTGAAGTATTTTCTTAGGCTACCATCGAAAGTATCGATATCACGGTATCAACATAGTAGTAAAAAAAGTATTGATACGGCTTGGCGTCCCTAGGTAGATTCCGTTGGGCTGTCAGCGGGGATGGTAAATGTTTGCCGGGGCGGCTCGCTAGAAGGTAAACCAATTAAGACTATCTGGCGGCAATTTGCTGGCAACACTGGCTCGCGAAATTTCACTTAACTAAATTCGAAGAGAATAATGCTTCCCGTGACAATTAAGACACTCTTCTGTCCTGTTTTCGTAATTTTTGGTTCTTATTTAATGGTATTACGGTATGCGAATAATTATATGGACATTGATAACATTAAGCCCTGTAAAATAGCGTCAAACCGTAAGAAATTCATGTGAAATAATGAAAAGACGTATTATTTAAAGTGATTTCTCTTACATCTGCTCCTTATGAGGAACATCTGTCCACCACACGACGCCTTTAGGATTCTCTCTCATCAGTTAGTTGATTCGCATATTTCCAGATCATCCCGAAACCCTTGAATTCTGCTGAGTACATCCCCGACAGTCATCCAAAACGCCGGAATCTCACCGGTCAGAAAAAAGTCGAAAAAGCTCTCCGGAGGCATCCGTAGTTCATACCCCCCAGCCAGTTTCATTGCCTCTGCATTACTATTAGTGTGACAGGAGGCTGTCCCGTCTGCTCCCAGTGAGTTGAACGTTGCTTCAGCCATCGCAAGGCGAATAGTGAGCTGTTAATGTGTGCTGCCATTATCTGGTATGTGAATAAGTTTAATAATTAATAAAATACTGTAGTGGAATTGGATTTACTTGTATCTGAATCAATAGTTTTGTTAAATATTAATATTACGTAATGAATTTATTTATTAAATATGTAAACGTCCAAATATGCACGGACCTATATGCACGCATACACGAATGAAAGAATCATCTTCATGATGTAGGGAATGAACGTTTATTTTTCAAACGATTAGAAACATAACAATAAATGCTATCTTTATTATGTGATTTTAAAATACAATACATATAACATTTCCGTACGAGAGACAATAATTCAATACAAAGTAAATGTTCAGACCGTATTGAGTCCTTATAAATACGTAGACATAGACGGCGAAATCTAGTGTTTTTTCTCGTTGTAACACTAGGAAATTGTTTTCCTATGAACTAGAATCGTTTTTTTATGAGAATATGTATGCTACTTTTACAATAAGAGAGAAATTCAACCAGATAACTAATTTCATAAAACTTAGTCCTCTAATAAAATTTATTATGCTATTAATTATTAATAATATTTAATATTGTGTACTCTAAAATCTTTATTGTTCCAAATTTATTCTAAAACAGAAACTCGTCTAGCTTGGTACATACATATAGGTCGATGTTATTACAAAAAGCAATCAATCAAAAATTAGTTTGTTACATTTTCGAACCATTCTAAACTATCAGCAGTTGAAGAAAATGCTACAAAAGAAGACAGCAGCATGCTTTAAATAAGGCCATGTGTTTTTTAAAGACTGTCACAAGTTAGAAATAAGTTTAAGAGTTTTATCGAAGCATTTTACCAAAACTCGTAAGAAAATACATTTAAAGTATCTGTGATCTTAAAATATATCACAATATGGTAAATATAAGAAGAATTTGATAACTTTATGTATTGGCAGTATAAAATACGAACCTATTTGGCTTAATGTACTTTTTGTTGTAAAACGGATATGTTGATATTTGTTGAACAATTCAGCGTTTGACACTGGTTCATTCTCAGAAATTTTCGTAATAAAGTTAAAATATGGACGCGCCCGAGGCAAAAATGTTTTCATTGCGGTATTTTTAATATTAAAAAAAAAAATCGGCGCACAATGAGAAAATTAAATGAAAATAAAAAGGAATAGACAAGAGTGTAAGCCAGTGTTGATCCGACATAGAACATCGGGCGCCATCTTGATAGGTATTGCCAGCCAGAGCTAATAAACTGACAGCTAGTGTTCCGCCTGTTCCCGCCAAAATGTTTTCTTTTCCTTGGACAAACTCAATAGTCGATCGTTTGCAGCCAATAACCTGGTAACGTTATTTAATTGCGCGGCACGGCGTCTAGCATGCAGCAGACAAGGGAATGCGGTCGGGGGGTCAATAAATGTCGGGCGTTAGTACTTGTGAGTGGCGTGCCCTTCTAATAAAGACACTCCTCCTTGTTTCCTACAGAAATTAGGAAGATATACATACAAGAGAGATACAATACATAAATATAGGGGAGAATCAATAGATAAACAAAGAGTTTTCTAAATTATTGTATATCTCAAAGTGTTTACCATAAAATTAAAAATATTTTCTTATTGTGACCATTTGGGTGATCGCAATTATTTCTCAATGACTTGAATCATAAACCACAAGTATGAGAACACACATAAATATACAATTGTATTTTTATGAATATGATGTATATCAAATGTACTGAGCGATTGCTTGACGAAAAGTACTCGTGTAAAAATCTATTAATATTTTCGATGTGATTGTCTAATACTTATAATAACCTTAAGCGGAGGCTGGTAAAAATATGAAAAAAAAATGCAAAGAAATTTATTGTCAATAAATATTTTTTTCATAAAATTAGTCTTCGATGATTTTGTGAGCACAAAATGTACGTGAAATATAATTGTCTTCAAAATAACTATAGCAAATTAAAGTGATTGACCCATTTATAAGATTGATTTTTTTATCTAATAGTGCTCATAAATTGTTGATCAATAGTAATTAATATCAGCAAGACACCTTCCTGTAATAAAATAATATTGTAAATAAACTTATAACGCCAATTATATCAGCTTAAAATTAAAACTTTATAACATTCAGAAATGAATAAGAACTTTAAAATTATGTAATAACTCTAAAGAATAATATTTTAAGCCTCATTGCCAACGATTTTTCCATTAGAAAACACTCTCTCTTTGAACCAAACCTTGAATTTCAACCATTATTTATCTTTCGAATAATTTAATACTTTTCTTCTGTCACCAGATATTTTTTAATTGATTTCGGCACACAATTCGGTTGTTATAATCGACAATGTTTTACATTATGTAGAAGAAGCACGTGTCATATTGTATATTGAATAAATCGAGGTGGTCAAAAATGATATTTAAAAAAAATATTTTGAATTTTTTTATAAATTACTATTGACAGATTGTGTAAAAAAGATATATGATTGTGTAGGATTGTACTTTAAGTTAAGTTTCCTCATCGGATTTTTATATTTTTGACTAAATACTAAATTAAAGTGATTTCAATTTATGTTTTCAAAAAACTATTATATATCTAAAATATATATGTATGCTATATGTTATTTGATTTATCTGTAAAAGGACTGTGATATTAAAATGTTAGCGCATTGTATAATATTTCTGAGATTTGGATGTCCAAATAATTAAATAACACTAAATAAATAAAGCTTTTACGTATGTGACATATTTAGGACGCAATCGGCAAAGTGTAATTTAAACTTTCATTGAATTAGTGAAACCAGATTTGTCTTTGATTTAAAAGTTGTATTATAACTTAGGAAATTGAGTTAAAGAAATCGTATAACTTTATAATTTATTTTACTTTTTAAGGGAGGAGGTATACCCCCACATCTAAACGTGATGTGTAAATTGTATTTTAACCCTATCCTAACTATTTGAACTCTTCATTTAAGCACCTAACTTAAATGCTTTCGACTTGTTGGAATGAAATGTTGGGAACGCCATTGGTATTGAGAAGGGGCGCAGAACCGCCCGCAGACCGACACCGCGAAATCAATTTATCTTGTCGGGTCTCCTCGACGGCAGACCAGACTTAACTATTCTTGCGGGACAATACGAAACCTACATGAGATGTTGTTCGGATTAAAAGCAATTTTTATAAATAAGTACGTGCTCTTTAATCTACAGTAATAAAAAGATAATTCGAGCTGACTTTTATTATAACATGAAGTTGGCCGTGGATCAATAGCATATGTTGAACTGATTGATTTAGAACTTCTTTTAAGTTGTAGCTTAGACAGAAACAAAATTAAAAAGTAAATGTCAATATTTTATACGTCGATGAAAATGGATTATATTTTACTACAATTTATAGAAACAGTCAGAGAGAGAAGAAGTGGTAACAAAAACAATATTACATACGCTTCGAAAGTAGAATGGACTAATAAGTTTAAAAATGTCCACTTCATAAATTTACTTTAAAGATCTCCGCAGTGGGACGACTTATTTATATTTACCATTTTTTACGGGATTTGGCTTTCATCTAAATGGGTATGCAGTGATGTTACTTGGAATATTAAAAAATACTTATTCAACTGTGGAATTCAAACCTTCCACACTGCTTGCTCGCACTCGCACACTCGCGCTTAAAATAATTTTGATTTTTTTATAGACTATTATAAGAAACTAAACTCTTCCAACATAATTTTCAAAGCAGACTTCATTCTCAAGAGAGATACTATGTATTATGTGGGACACAGAGTTCATTCTTTTTGAGTTCTACTACGAGCTAAAACTTTGAGATATGAGAATAATAAAATATAATTTATACTGTAAAGTATTAACATAATAAAAAAGTATATAAATGTATTTAATGCAAGTAATACTATCTACACAACACTACTATTTCAACTTTATAAAAACCATTCTAATCCTTATATAACCATAGTATACTTTTTCTGTATACTTACATGAACAATGTCTACTATCATTGCATATCTATATGAAGGATGTGTAGGTATACGACGAGTAAAATGTATAATATCATTAGATTTATGATATTATACATATTGCACAAAATATACCGTAGTGTATACAAGTGAAGCTGTTTATCATTAGTTTATTTAGTTAGCACAGTGAGAAAAAATATGTCTCAGTTAGTTTCTTAATAATACACAAAAAAAGTTTTGAAGAGAGTTTACAAGATTTGATCGACTTACTACTAGTAAAATAAATGATAAAAGTCTATAAGATATATAAAACAGTAAACTGACAAAAGTATTATAAAATCCGATACAATTATATACTGTTTTCGAAAGTGAGTTTATACCGTTGAGATTGATTTAAAACGAGCCCCGTCATTCGATAATATTACAAAATCAGAGTTGCTCAAAAACTATTATATAAATTCTATATTATTTTATTATTGATTAGATATATATATATTTATATATATATATAATAACAACATGATGTGAACTATATTTAATCATACATTTGTAAGAAGTTATGATAATCAAATTAATGTATGACTCTAAAGATATTTGAAAAGTAATTTGAGATGGAGAGAGCTAAATGATTAAAATGAAAGTTTTATTTAATCTGGTTGATAGCCGAATATACATCTTAATAATAAAAATATGATAGAAACTTATATTTATATATACTACAATAGAAACGTATAGTATAGATAAAAACTTCCGTAACAATTTATTGAATGACTGCTGAGAACTTCTTTGTGATTATGTTCGTATGATAAATAATGCGTAAATTAATTGCTTATCAGTTTGACTTAAGCTGCATATTATTCTGTGTAGTAAAAATAGAAAATTATGGAATGAAAAAAACAACTTTAAATATAATATATGTATCTGGTTCAAGCCGACGCCTTGTTGCATCGACGCACACTTCTCGCGAGTGAAAAATTGAGTCGGTAGAACGTGTCCGCTTGGTTTATTATCAACTGTCAACCGGCGGGAGAGATGGGAGATTAAAACGGGCGCACTCTGCTGGAGGGAGGCTCTGTACATGTTGGAAACTTATGGATAGAACAGCTGGGATCTACTGCTCTATTATACAGGACGGACTCTGATAATTCCCTTCCCTGCGCGAAGCAATTATCAAGAGTCCTTCTTCACGATAAGAAAATTACATTATGAATTGAAATAATAATAATAAATAAATGACATAATATTATTATTATTATAGGATGTGCATTTAGCTATTAAAAACCAATAAAAGCTACTAGATAGGAATTTACGGATGTACACTAAACATTCTTGTTTTGAATTACTTCTTCTTCTTTCTTCATGTCCGCTCCCTAAGTGGGGCATATGAACACCACATGCCGCCTTCAAGAATCTGTGCCACATGATAGTATTCTTACGTACATGGATCCCGTAACTCCACCGAATATATTCTTGAAGAATTTAGTAGCCTTCCGGGACACCGATAAACAGTCGGCTTGAAAAATAGGCAGGTCAGGTTCAGTCTCTTGAGGCATCCGCAATATGTGGCTGAGCCGAGTCCAACGTCACAGCTTCACTTTATCAGTAATTAGTGGCTGCACGGTCTGTTCTCTTATCTTCTCTTTTGAATGAATTCATACCACCGTATCTTCAGAATTCACCGCAGGCACCTGTTATCAAAGCCAACAATACGGTTGCTTTGGGCCTTTGTTGGGTGCTACGTTTCGCAACCGTAGAGAAGCACTGACAGAATGCATGCATTGAAATTACTAGTAATAATTACTAATTTTGAAATAATTTTTTACTTGACTATTGAGAAATATTACGGATACGATAATACTGTCTGCGAAATGATTTTTTTATAAATCTCATAGGATTTATAAAGAAATTGGTAAAGTTTTTAGTCTGAAAGACATTATTTACATTGTGTACAAATAATTAATGAAAGTATACTGGGTTGTTGTCTGGATCGAATGATGACCATATCCGAAATATTATAGTTATCGATAAACTAACCAATATGAAGAGTTATTATTAAATACATATATTCAAGGATTGTAAGATCTATGGAATCTAATATATGATAAAATATGTAATATAACCTAATATATAACATAAAGTTACTGATAAATTAAAAAATATATTTGACTGAAGCAAATTGATAATATTCTCTTTAGGTTTGAAAGTTTTGTGACTGAATAAACTGTGGAGAGTTGAAATAGTCTCCGATAAATAACGTTCATGATGAAAGTGTAAAGTATTTCAGTGAATAAATAAAATGCCCATATCATGTAGACTGGAAATTCATCTGGTAAAATATTCAATTGTATTATCATAATGCCCAGCGTAGCACGGTTGGAAAATATTTATTATACGAGGTGTTTGTCATGGCTACGGATAATGCCCTTTTCAATCACGAGAATCATTATCACACATTGGAAATACACGTTTTGTGCATTACGTTGCATGTAAATAAAATTAAACACGCTTCACAAAAATACACAACGCACGGAAATATGGGATATGTGGCCAAAGGGTGAAATAATTGCAACTAGGGTAAGATAATGGGGGTTGAAAATTCTTGCTCATGTGATATTATCATGATTATCAATGAAGTACTGAAATATGTTTTTTTTACTACGCGCTTCGAAAGTGGAGTCTATGAAACTTGCAAATAATGCAGCTAACCATTCCAGAAATAAAGTGTCGATCTCTGCATTAAAAATGCTTTGAAAGACAACAGATTATGTGTAGAAAATGAATATTAATCAAATAATTATTATATAAAAGAGTCAGAGAGTTTTAGAATCTTAGGAAATATATAATTTAAAGACACAATAAGAATTATTCTGAGCTGAACTTTTAATTTTAATACAGAAATGGTTTTCAAAACACGTTTGTTCTCTTTGATACTTATTTTTTTACTGTTGTTTTATTTATATAGCAATTCTGCAATAATGAAGTGACAACAATGATCACCACTCGATTATATCGCCTTTAATTAAATAACTTTGTTTGATATATTATAATTGCAGTATGCATTTGGAGAGTTTACGTTTCTCAATTTTAATGAATATGGCATGTTCTGTAGCCGCTGGCAGTATAAAAGTATTCATTACGAGACAGATTAAGTTTTTTAACGTTTATTTTTTAAATTCTAAATTATTTAAAACTGGTAAATTTCCATATGTGAGATCACTGTT
>JAGVSQ010002007.1:6859-26402 GCA_022683975.1 Rhyacophila evoluta | reverse complement strand
GTTTATTCTACAGGCAGGTTTTACAAATATGGTTAAAGGACTATTTTCAATTGTTTCTAAAACACAAAAATAAACTTTGTTACTTTATGTTTCATTTTTTTTTAATTTTAAAGACATAACTAATTTTGTCTTATATTTATATGTATTAATGCAACAAATGTATGAAGAGATTTTCTTCAAGTTTAAATAGGTTTTAGACATTTTACGACACACATATATATACACTATACACGATTTATTTTTCTTGGTAACAACGCTTAATAAAAGTTGATCTACAATATAAAAAATAAAAAGTTCAATCTTATAATATTTGAACTGAATAACGCAATGTCATCCAACGGTCAAATTGTAAAAAGCACCGCCTTCAAAAAATATTTTTGGCCTCACCCTTTTTTCTAAGCAACACTGCAATAAATATCAAAAACGTGTCCCTTATAGATTCTGTATATTATCTTGATACTTTCATATAATAATCCCAAATGACATAAAGCTAAGTGGCTCGTTTACGATAATATGAAACAAAACGAAACACCATAGTCCGCCGCGTCCCTTCTAACACAGCCTCGGCCATAAAAACTAAGTGGTTATTTGTCGGGCGAGAGGGCGAGGAGTGGCGGGGTATCACGACTTTCGGAGGAGGGGCGTATATGGACAATCTGCCCAATGGAAAAGTCTAACGACTCGATTAAACGGAAAATCAATCATGTCACTTGATAAAATATGTTGATCTCGGGCTCAATAGAGGTTTTTTTGAGCGAGGCAAATATACCTTTGAAAAAAATGTCAATTTAAAAAGGGTTTTTCTATTTATAAACGGATCGTTTCATAAAACAAGATCATGTCGCTTTCGATTGAATAAGTAATTAGCGTATCATCTATTATTTCCAACAATTAACTCAAATATGTATGACATAGATTTTAATATTAAAATAAAAAATAACCGATTGCCATACTTCAGACAATACATTAATCTCTAATAAAATACTTTACATCATTTTTTTATGCTCATTAAACAGACTTTTTTTTTTCACTTCAACACTCAACTAATTTAATTAAACCAAAAACTTAGATTTATTATTACTTTTAAATCTGCTTTATATATTTCTTCATATAACTTTTTTGAAAGTTTGCATAAATGTGAAACATGTGAATAACGAAAACGATGAAGTTGACAAATTAAGTGACAACGATTGAATGTCAGCCAATTGTTGAAACAATTTGACAGCCATATTCATCAATGATTATTTTGTATGTAACAACAGAACCAAATCCGCAGTGTCAGCCCTCGAGCTATTCGTATTTTTGTACGTTTATCAATTCACTTCTTACACGATAAAATTTTTAAGCGATATATATACAATTCAAAATTAAGATCTAAGCATATATTTTTATCGAAGGCTAACTAAGAACCAAATATATATATACATATATATGCTATTGTTTACTATAAAAAAATATAACCTTGTACGTCAAATATTTTTTCTTCTAAAACTAAGCCATAATTGATTTCTATTGTATAAAAAAATTATGTAGATTACTATTTTAATACTATCTCACAAATGATTTGAATTTCAGTTTCATAGTTACAAAAGACCTTTCCTTGATCTTAAAGAGGAAGAACTGGTTAAAATTTTCAACGAGAGCTATTATTTTTGTATACCATGTCCGCTCCCAAAGTAAAGCATATAAATCTACACAGTGTGAAAACATCCAGTACAAACGTGGATTATATAGATCTCCGTAATGTGAAGATGTTTCGACAGATTATTTTTCACGACAATTGCTCAACCATATGAGCATCCAGTCCTGCATTTTTGGATTTTTAAAATTTGATAGATGGGGAATTGAGCCCACATTTCCTGGATTGATAATATTAAATGAGTCTTTATTTTGCGAAAAATGTTAAGAGTGGGCATGTTTACATATTACGGCATCTATATGATTCATTTTAGAGCCTTAATTTTTATCATCATATTTCTTTTAACTTCAGCACATTTAAGTGCGTGGCAACCTACGCCTTGCGTAATTTATATTTACTCCCGAGACATTCCTGTCGAATAAAGTAGATCACTTCTCGATATCAGAGCTCTGGGATACGCCTGTTTAAGACCAGGTGTAAGGACGGGGCGGGTGGATGGTGGACATATTAGGTTGTCTTATCAATATGAGATGTAGTAAATAAATAAACGTTTATTACCCTGTTGTAACACCGCGTATGGCAATCGTGTACAGAAAATAAATGTAAAAAAAAACTTTAGTTGTTTATATCAATTTAATCTATGCTGAGTCAGGTTTTAAAAATACAAGCATCCTTTTATGAAAAACAATTGTGTCACATATAAAAGTTATTGTATGCGCCAATAAAAGACTGCACGGTTTGTCGAAAAACAAAACACGTCACGCGTAATGACTTTTTTCTGTTAGAACGCCCCACTTTAACGTCGGGCTTCATAAACACGTAGCTCATAAAAAATAATTTCAATAAAATTCGAATCAGAAGTTATTGCCACGAACAAAGAATCGTCGCTGCGGTAGTGCAGACTTTCAAACTGCCCTCGTGCACCAGAGATTTGACACTAAAATCCCACCAATAGTTTCATTGGCGCATTAATTGTAAAAAATGTTTAACTAACGTAAATGATACTCGAGATAACATTTAATATTAACATATTTATCAGAATATACCGTTTTAAAATTAATAGAATGGTATAATATATTATATCGTGAGTCAAATCTGAGGTAAAATAGCAATGTATGGCCTACTTTAGTTTTTTTAAGTATCCAATCTATAAATGTAATACATGTATAAATATATGGTATTAAAACTGAAATACTACTAACTAAAATAGAACAAACTAAAACATACTTATTACAAGTTATATTAACTTGTATTTTTTTATTATTATTGGTAAAACTTTATTTACCTAATAAGTAAGAAATGATTACAAAAAATATATCAAAAGAATAGTTTCTACAAAAATGTAAATATGTTTTCTAATATTTTTCAAGCAGTCCTCTTTTAAATTAAGTCTGCGGTGATATATGATAGTTCTGCATTCAATTGACATTTTTAACACTCTTGTACACATTTATTACAAAAATGATGAAAGTTTAAATTAATTTATGTAAATCCTAATTGATTAATTGAACTGGTTTTGGTAGTGGAAGTTATATTTTTGAATCTTATTCATAAATAAAAAAATACATGAACAAGACGATTTAATAATTTCAACACATTTTCAGCTGTCAATTCTCTGGAAAAATAGTCTATCAAGATAAGCTTATACATTTTGCAGATATTTATGCTTCATTTTTGCAATCAGGCATTGCTTATTAAAAATAAAAATTAAAAACGAATTGTTTTAGTGTTGTAATAGAATAGAACCTTTAAGTTATTTATTTTTTATTGACTATTTTTTGTGGTAGATATGTTTCCAAAAATAAAAATATTAAATTATATATCTTCATTAAACACGTTTATATTTTCTCAAAACACTTTACCGAATAACATTAGAAACCAACGCGTTTACTCACAATCGCTTTATTACTAAAAGAAGATTAGCTGATGAACAAAAAAAGTATTCAGCCTTTCATAAATCGTAACAATGGATAACAAAACACCAACACGTATAATAACTATTATTATTTAAACCAAAACAATAAGAATTGAGAGACTCTGTTCTAAGTAGCTAAGCACCGGAAGCGACCCATAATTCTCACTGAGGCCAGGTCATTACACGCCCAATAGCAAAGAGAGAGATAGAGAGCCAGCGCGTGAGAAAGGAAGTCTAAAGCCTACGGAGCTACGGATTTCAGGTCTACGGTTCTACGATGCCTCTACGAGTCTACGCGGCGTAGCAAGCCGGAGCTAATTCTCTACATGGAAAGGCGCGTGACTTGTGTACCGCAAAGATTGACGATAGAGGTATGAGTAATGTTTGTTTTATAAACGTAGATTTTTTAGTGAATCTGTAAACATCGTTTATATACGTTGGTTGAATTTAAGTTGCTCATAGAATTAAAGATAAACTTATCACTCCCATTATCACGTTTAATTCATATGGTTTACAACATTATAAGTTTTTTTATAGTAAGTAGTAGAACTATTATATGTCACAAAAAAATAACTTAGATATGTAGGCTATGGGCTACTAATGCATATTGGTAAGACATGTAGGCCTTTTATATAACATTTTAAAAATTAAAAGATTATGGAAGATTTAATTTTTAATAGTTAGAATTGATGCGTGATATTAAATTGATGTGTGGTTTGAGATATTTGACTTGGGTTCCAGATTTAAGAATAATACAAGTGTTCAATAATTAGTTAGCATATCGAGAATGAAAAGAAAATGGACGTAATCTTCAGTTTTTTCAAAATAGTTTTTATTTCACAACAATTTAATACAATTTCTATAAAGGATATAAGTTGAAGCACTACTTTAGGTCTACGTGCATTTTAAAGTGCCGGAAAAACAATAAATAGACTTGTCTCCTGTAAAATTAAGTCTGTGTGGATGACGTCCTTTTTCCTTTGTACAGTCATATTATTATCAACCAAAAGCTATGGAAAAATTGTTTCTATCGCAAATTGATAAATTAATAATTTTACACATACTTAGTTTCCAAGTAAAGTAGCTAGAAAGACATTCCCACATAATAAATTATTATCCTGTGTATTATCTTATTATGAATATGATTAAAATTAAAAAATAATAAGAGAAATAAAGTATAAAGTTTTATTAAATCTAACCTTTATTTTCAGCTGAAATGAATTTTGTTTTTTTTTAATGTTTGTTATTATTTCATAACAATAGATTACTTAAGGAATTGGGCTTTATAACGATTAAAAATATTTAAAATACCCTCTTATAAAAATAAATGTATTGTTATAGCGTAAAAACTCATGGCCTATTCTGTATGAATGTTCACTGAAACGTCATAAATAGCAGTCTCAACTCAACTCAACAACAGTAAATATTTAAAAGCAGCCATCCACAAAATAGACTTTCAACAACGTAGAGATATAGACACACATTTGAATTGCTTTTTTTTAATATTTATTTATCTCAATCTATGGGACAAGATAAGATGAATAAAATCTTTAAAAATAACAAAATTGCACTTATTACATAAATAACTACTTCTTAATATTCTATTTTGTTAATTCTATGTTAAATAGATCACAGAACAGAAATAATCACATAAATTACAAGTTAATTTTTATTGCGATGTATAATTTATATGGAAGTTTTTTTCTTTATTTCATTTCATGTATTTTTTTCATTCTATGTTCGCTCCTAAAGTAGAGCATATGGTTCTACACAATGTAAAGATATCCACTCCAAAAGTAGAGTATATAAATCCTCGTAATCATGGACAGATTTTTTATATATTATATGTATGGATTATATAACAATTACTCAACCCAATGGTCATATATTCCTTTATTTTTTTTTTTTAAATACGAATTGAGAATCGAACCCGCATCCTACGGATTGTTTGGCGCGCAAGGTAACTTCTAAAGTACCCGTGGTATAATTTACTTTCAGCTTAACAAATATTTTTCGTTCATTTCATGTTTTTTTAAATTAATGTTTTAGTGTAATATACTTTGTTCAAGAAAAAGAGTGGTAAATATGAAAATAAACGAGTAATATTAAATTATTTTGATTTTTGTGTGAAATATTTTTTTTTCGGGATATAAAAATGCTGGTTTATAAAAAAGATACAATAAAAGTAACAGTGTCAATTTTATACATTATATCTCTCAGTCAACAACAATCATCCGTAGTTTGTGCAAAGCATATTGCGCATTATATCACAGAACAATTGATCAGAGGTGTTTGTCGGGGGACGCCGGCGACGCCATCCGGGACGAAGCGACGTCCGCACAATAGGCACCCAACGCCGACCTCCCCTTGCTGGGTCCAATGACCAAATCCACCTGTCAAATCCACACTTCAAGGAAGTTAGTCGGGAGAACTACTCTCTGGTGATTCGAAGGAGCTGCCGCTGAGATGACAGAAATAATTCACGATGGATTATTTTAAATCATAGTTATGCCATTGTTGTGAAAGAATTCTCCGTTCGGAATGGGGAGCTTTTAATCAATATTCTCTTCATTATATTATACAGTATGTAGATTTCTATTCAAAGAAAATAAGGACTACTTCTATCACATAATAAATATCCATGCACTTATTTATATTTATTAATAAATATTCAACAATATATAATATTTATATATAATATATTCAACAAAGTATAATATTTCTACATAACAGAGTTAGTAAATTCTACAAAACTCTCTATTTTGACTGAACCAAAGTAATATTTACCTGATTTTTCATATAAATATATTTAAAAATATATAGTCTCCCAGTGACATCGTAGTTGATAGCGTACGCGCTTGGCAATCCGTGAAATGCGGATTCTGTTCCGCATCTGTTGGATGTTTAAAAATTCAAAAGTACATGACTGGATATCTATTGTATTTAGCAATTGTCTGAAAAATAATTCGCGTGAAAAATAATCTGCCAAGTCGTTTTTCACATTACAAAAATCCATATATTCTTCTTTTGGAGTGGATATTTTCACACTGTATAAATCCATATGCTCCACTTTGGGAGTAAACATGGTATATAAAAAAAAGATTAAAATATTTTATATTTTTATAAATGTATTCATATTATAATGGCGTCATAAATTTAACAGTACGCTAAAAATTTAATACATTTTTCAATATTTTTTAAATTTAATTAATTACAAAAATACATCAAATATATATTTGAATGTTATAGTTAATTTTCTATAATGTATAATAGCTGATATTTTAAATATTACAATACCATAAAATATTTCATTTTAACATAAATTAAGTTAAATATGAATATTGCGGAGTTACAAAAATTCATCGTTGTAAATGATTGTTTCAAGACTTATGATACTCGTTATATAAATGATTATTGCTATTGAGAGATGGTTTATTAAAACTATGGCTTATATCGTGTTTATATTTTTTTATATTAGCGAATAATGGACCAAATTGAGTTTATAGTTATTTAGGATATCATTAAACAAACTTTCTTATTTACTGTTTGTAATATTATATATATTTAAAAATAGTAAGATACAAAGACGCAAAAGTAATGCTGTTGGCATTTTTTTTAGTTTAAAAAATTAAAATATTGGTTCAAGTAGCTACTCGTAAGAAAACGTGTTAAATTTTGGGAGGGACTTGGATGCGACACCGGGAGGGCCCAGTTCCGGCGTCCGTCCGCCATTAACCAGTGCCGCTTGTCATAGCCGTCGCGACGCCCAAGCACTGACGACCCTTCCTTCTGCCTTGTGTGCCCGTGAAACGGATTATTCATATCGCTAGGTGACTGGCCATAAATTATAATCCTTACACTACTGTTAAATGGAATATGCAAAGCCTCATGAAATTGTAAATGAAGCCATGATACTGTATCACAGTATAGCTCTGGGCTTAAAGCGAAATGGTGGGTTTTTTGGGATAGGGATTTATTTGAATTTTAATTAAGTATTCATCTTTATTCTTAATGAACTATGCAATATATCATGAATTATTCAGACACTAATATTTTTCTCATACCATATAACGAATCTTAAAATACATAATATCATATTATATTTACACAGTATAGTTGTTTCATTATCGTCACAAAAATTGTCTAAAAATTTAAAACATAACAACTCGTATGCCACACGAAAAGAAATACAAGATATATAAAAAAAAATTCTATAGTTAAGGTTATTAAAACAAATTTTGTGTTTTTTTTTTTGTATGTCTTATGGCTTCAGACTTGTTCTCAAGTGCTCATTTGATACCGATATAGGAGCGGCCACGTGCTGTAATGTTATACACATTCTTACCAATTTGGAATGACTTTTCAGTTTATTTAGTTCGTTATAGGATATAGAATATCATTGTTTACAAATCGGCATATCCTATAATCGATTTTATGATATTAGTTGAATTGATAGAAGTTAAAAATTTTAACGTTGAAACGTACATGCATACAAATTTAACTTACTAATGAAAGGGTTAGTCGTAACATTGAAAATAATTTTGAGAATTTGATGTAATAAGTAACAGTGATTAGTATAAGTAATAGGGTTTTTTTACCTTCTAAAAAAATTGTATTGCATCATTTAGGTATAATTTTATCATGAGCAAGATAGTTATATTTTACAATAGAAAATCTGTGTACGATCAAGTATTTTTAGTTATTTCTTTGTTAAATAAAAAGTGCTGAACATATACAGCAAAATATTTAAATTCTTTTATTATTCTTTCATATTTTTTTTGTTTTCTAGTCAAAATTCTAAATGTTTAAATGATTGATGAATTATTAGAGTAGCAATGTGCTCCTTAGTCATTTATTTTAAATATGATTGATTGTGTTTTGGGTTTTCTTTGAGGCTACTTTAATAAATATTATCAGCTGCAGGATTTGTAGACAAATTCACTGTGAGGCGATCTTATTTATAATTAATTATAGACCTTAAAAAATATTCTTTCATATTGTATATTGAAAGATAAGTACAAGGCAAATTTATCGCCCAAATGTTGAACATTCCACCCTCTCGTTTTTTGAAAAAGACAAGCATTGTTCGCGGGCGAATCGTTTATGCTAGACAATGAACACCCAATATTTATTATAAATTATTTTATTACTAAAGAAGCTATTTTCCGAGTGGATAATTTATTTGTGCCGGTACAGAGGCGGCGTGACCTATAAATGTATCTTTACGCACGGTCGTTAGTTATTTGATTTATATCATATCCTAAATAGGGGTTTTTATGTTGACCTCTTCTCCAGTTAGTTGGATTTTGAATTATGTATTATTTTTTTTTAGAAATTTGACGTGAAATACGATTTTAGATGGATTTTTTTTCCTTAACACCTCTTACTCGATGATACAAAATTTTACGATTATTCACAATATATTTTATTTTTATTTCTCCAAATATACTAATTGCAAGGTTCTTATTTTTATTCCTAATTAAAAACTTCTTTAACATCAGTGATGTTATCGGGAATAAAAGTAATTATCAATATCAAATAAATAATTATTTTCTTTGAAATCTAGAAGCGGCATTAGCGAGTATGTATTAAATGATGTTAGTATGTGCATGGGCCATTTTTTATAATATTACTTCTCATAAGGGAAGAATGCGAGAGTTATGAGTGGCTTGATACAATCATCAGTCAGTAAATGATATTTGTTTCAGAATTTTCTCATATGCTGCACAAAAATGATCTTTATAGCTAGTTATATTAGCTTATTCAACAAATTTTGCTTAGTTCCAATTTTAAATATTATATATTATATATTATTACTTGAATACTTAGGACCAACACAATTGCTATTGGTATAGTAAGGCGAGAGTTAACTATACAAAATATATTCATTTGGTATTTTAACAAAACTTATCATCTTTTGTATTTCTCTCGTCATCTCAAAGTTTAATATATAATGCGAATAAGCAGTAGTCTTATTTTTTGCCACTATAAAAATATCATTCATTTAGTTTAAGTTAAGTTCCTTGAAGATCAATCACTAATTTGTTTTAGGATTGTACACTTTTTTATTTCGTGTATAAACTTTAATTACTCCCGATAATAAGTGAGACAAATATTGTTTGATTTAGTTATTTAGAAAAGGAATCACTTATACTCTGGTGAACGCCAACTAGGGTCTTAGAAAGCTGCTTCTAAGACATTTTGGCTCCTTGAAGACCGCTTCACATTTGTCACGCCACGGTATATGCCCGCATAACGGGTTTGGATACATGGTGGATAGTTTAGAGGAAAACAATAAAGTCAATTTTAAAAATAATGATCTTATTTAAAGTTTTTTCTCAATATTGACTGAAAATTTGGCACTGAAAGTTAATTAATAATTCGTATAAAAAACTTTTAATTTTAAGCTCGTAATTATTTATAGAATGGCTATAAAAGAATGTATTTCAATAAATTTTGTATAATAATTTACTGAATTAACAAATCTTTTCTGCACTTATTCATATCATTTTTGTTCGTAATATTTTATGCCTTTTTCAATAACGTAGTCATAAATCTACTTTTTATAGGATACTAAGACCTACATATTTTACTTGCGATTCTATTGAAGCCTAAAAAAACATTATCCGATAAACGACTGATCGCTTAAAAGGCATCCAAAATCTTTATTTTGAAGATTTTTCGTACAATAGGCGTGGGCAATGCCTTCAACAATTCAATTAATCTTATTGTCTCTTATTTGAGACATAACAATAAACCTCTAATTTTCTTATTTTTTAAAGATCAGTACTTTGAAAAATGACTGAGTCAACACTTAGTTTTGTTTTAAAAACAAAAAAATACAATATTTCAGATTATGTTTTATTTTAATAAATCTAAATCTCAATCCATTAAATCTCAGTATTCAATCTAAATAATTCATATATTTTGAAATCATTGTACTTTTTTTCTGAGTTACTATTTATGTTTCATTTGCTATTTCAGCAATTAGTTTCATCATCATAAAGAGCTTAATTTAACAAAAACATTCAATTTAAATTGACTGCCTACT
This sequence comes from Rhyacophila evoluta, assembly GCA_022683975.1. NCBI lineage: Eukaryota > Metazoa > Arthropoda > Insecta > Trichoptera > Rhyacophilidae > Rhyacophila > Rhyacophila evoluta. The sequence continues at coordinate 15,797 of JAGVSQ010002007.1, read as the reverse complement.
TCTTTTATTTAATTTTTTTATCATTGCATTCGTCTAAGTAATTTACTCGTAATTTACATTGACAGTTTTTAGTTTTATACATAAACTTTTCACATGCTTAATTATATTGTATTATATTATTTTTCAATTCGCTTTTTTATCATGATCAATAGTAGAGTACATGGATCTATCTACACAGTGTACATATTCACTCTGAAAATAGAAAATATAAATTTCCGTTATGTAAAAATATGTATTGATTACGAGAATTGGTTGTGCATGAGTGGCCATCCAGTTTTGCATCTTTGGATTTCTGTAAAACATTTGGTTGTCAAGCCTGATACATTTTAATTTGATAATACATCACACCGTATATATTTTGCACTATTTTAAATAAAAAAATACACTACATATAAATATGGTCACATATTGCCATTTTTTTCTTCAAATAAATATTTTAAGGCTTTTGATCAAATTTTCATACTTATTTTATTAATATCTCCAGATGCCAAAAAATATATTGAAATAAAGACTAAATAATTTTTTATTCAAAGGATAGTTATGGACGACCGTTCAAAGCATCATAAGAGAGTTTGACTCTAGATGAAAGGAGCCGACGTGACTGTTACTGGAAAGCAATTAGTTTGCAGTAATTTTCTAGTAAATATTTTGATATAAACTAACAGCAAACCTGTTAACCTCTTTAGTGCGTATGACGTATATATCCGCGAGGCATAGTGCGTAACACAGTGCACATGACGAATATAACCGCCGTTATTTCTGAACGGTTTTGAGTGCCATCTGTGAATGTATTACTGCACAGTTTAGTAGTACTCAAGTAACCGTCACTGTGTTGCTGAGTGATCGCTCTATAGCGTGACCGTAACGAGGTTAATATCACTAGCTTACAAACGATAATTTTATAATAAAAATATATGTTTATCGTTATAAGCATTCTTTTTTCGGCTCTATCAGTTTGACTGGAAAGAGTGTTGAATTATTCTCCATAAAAGGCAAGACATAAAAAACACTACAAAAATATAATATGTAGTTCAAAATAAGGACTTTGTTTTTTATTTATTTTTTGAAAATTGACATACATAATGAGTAAGTGTGTTTTAAAAAGATCAAAATACCATAATAGTAGCCTATCCATCAAAAATTCAAAAAGTCACACAAAAAACACCATCAGACTTGGTTTTAAATCAAAATCAATGTAACGTGAGCTTTCTTCTGTATGTTTATCTAATCCCTTATCATCCGTTTTTCATAGACGAAGGTAAGCCTACTAAATCCACCCATTTTCAGTAATCAAAAATGTCGTTCGCCCCAGGCGATGAAAGCACGACCTATAAAAATATCCTTGGTAATCCAGAGATTTGATTTTATCTAGTAAATGGAATTTGATTCCGAACAACTTCAATGGCTCAGATCGTGTGGACTATTTTCTCCCTCTCGATTCTTCTATGTACTCGCTTTCTTACAAATTAACACAAAAGAATTACCTACAAAGAACATTTTTTTTCAATGTTATACATTTTTCTACCATTCTACAAATTAGTTTTTGATTTATATCAGATAAAATAAGTTGTAAACATATAGACCGACCATATTTTTATGTAAGCTTACATTGGCAGACAAGGTCAATTTTTTTGAAAAGGCTATACCACGCAGTTGACAACTTAAGCCTCTTTTGACATATAACATAAATATCGTTCATTGGCAACAACTTCATCTAATAAATTTCATTTCAATCATGAATTTGAAAATATAAACATTTTTTACAAGTTTTAAAAATACATGAAAAAAGCCCACTTGATATTTATACACATAACTAAGCACGACATAATTTGAGCTACCCTGTTATCGCATTAAATTAGTGTCATGAAATTCATATATATTTCTAAATTTACAATTTTCGAATACAAAATTTTTGATAGCATATGTTTTAAATATATACATTTAATTTTCGTACAATAATTATTCAAGATCACTATTAATATTCTCCATTTAAAATAATATCACTCCAAAATTCTACGAAGAAATTTTGAATTCACACTTATTGTTCAATAAATAGAAGTTTAGAATTTTTTTTTTTATACCATGTTCGCTCCTGACGTGGAGCATATGGATCTACACATTGTGAAGATATTCACTCCGAAAGAGGAGTATATGGATCTCCGCAATGTGAAGACGACTTGACAGGTTATTTTTTACGAGAATTGTTTGTCAGACAATTACTCAACCTAATAGGCAATAAACTGTTTTAAATAATATTTGAAGTTAATATAAACTATAAAATATTGAGTATTTTAGAATCATGTTTACTTTTTTTCTCGTGGAAAATGTCGTTTTTTATATTTTGAAGTATATGTTGACATTTTTTTTCACCTGTCAACGAATAGTTAAGCCCTATGTAAATTTATGGCCAGCTTTTAAATTAACTTTTAAAACATGTCTATTTTTATAAAATAGTGGATTTTATGTTACTTGTCTCAAGATTGAGCGATGTACAAGTATACATTGGCCACGTAAATTGAGGGTCTTCTTCTTCAAAATCAATATTTAACACATTATTTTATGATAAAAAAATATACTCCTATAAAAATCTAATTATGGCTTACTAATCAATTTATATATATTATTTTCCCACCGCAAAACACAGCGATATTCTCTATGAGTATAACTTGTATATCCTTATACAAAATAGTATGTCAACTAAGCCACAACATAAACTTGGAATATTTTAAATACATTACGAGTCATTTAACTTATATTGTGGGTAAAGTTTGAAAGTAAAGTGCAAGTAGAAACTTAAGGGACTGCCTCTATTGTATCGTATTCTTTTACTATTTAAAGTTATTACTTCAAAGGTTTAATACTCCAAAATATCACAATTATAACTATAATTTAATATATAGATAAGAAATATGAATGACATGATTTTGAATTTGAATAGCTTACCGGTGGGCGAGAGGTTAGCATGCTTGCTTTGTGATCAAATACAGTGGACTCAATTTCTATATATCCAGAGTTTTTTTTTATCTCAAAGTTGCTCTTAAAAAAAAATTATCAGGTCGATTTTTACCATATACTTAAACTTTGATTAAAAGATATTTTTACAAAATTGAAATCTTTATGCTTTATTTTTAGAATAGACATAATAATAAAGTATTAAATAAAAATAATTTCGATATAGATTTATATATTGAAACTCATGTTCACTCACGATAATAAAGAAAAATTCTATGGTAAATGCGACTCTCCTTTTATACAAATTTCAAGTTGAAGTTCGATCACAAGAATTGTATTTATTTGTCTTTTCTTTTAGGCCGATAAACAATGCTGCGGATGTTCAACTGCTATCCCAAAAGATATAACTTAACTTGTATTCTTGATTCCTTCTATCCCTAGTCCTTTGGGTTTATAGAAGGGATTAAGGTGACGTTCCCTAACGAATATATTTTATTTAAGTGCATTGTATGTATCCGCCTTAAAAAAACAAACTTGTATTAAAACAGTAGTGGACTCAAACACTCATTTTTAAAATCAATCTTTTTATCATTAAAAATGGTTCTTTAAAAAATTACTTCATAACTGTTTTAGACAATTTTTTTTGATAAATAATTGTCAATATTAATATAATATGACAAAATTTCTATTAAAAATCTAGAATTTTCTAGGTCGTATCATGTTGTATTTATTGTAGACGCGGCTAATATATGTAAGTCAAAAGTTTATTATTCCATAATATCATAGTATTTAACTGTAAGTTCCCTTTAAGTAGCTTTACTTATAAGTTTTTTTAGTTAATGACAATTACATACTAAAATTAATTTATTCAGACACAAGAATAACGTGAAATGCATAAAATTACTTTGAAATCAAAACAACTAATCCTTTACACAGATAATTATAACAGCTTTTTTATTATATTTTCCTTTTTCAATAATAACTTCAGATATCATATACAGTGAAATAGATTTTTGAATCAAAAACTCAGTGTTGTCAAATTGTAGTAAGTAAAATTAAAGATAAAAGTGATTTAAAATGCGATAGGTTTTAATTTCAACTCATTTTACATTTAAAATCTTATTTTGAATAGTTTCTGTATCTAAATATTTGTAAGAGTTTTTTTTACTTAATTTAGTTTAACTAGTCTACTGAGTATGAAATTGTTTGATTAAATTTGTATAAATACAAAGCTTATTTTTTAATTTTTAATGTGGTTACAATTTAAATTGTTAGTATGGCAGATTCCATTTTTAGTATCTTTGATTACTACATGCTGTTTTTAGTTCTATATGTATGTCAATAAAATAAAGGGTCAGAATACGTCCTGAAATTATATTAGCCTTCATTTAATTTCCACGTTTCAGATAACGTATAATCCTTTTTATCATTTATTGCAATATAATAAGGTATTCATTTTATTTAAAGCAGTGCCACACCGGAATTATTTTAAAATCCTTTAAACATACAAACAACAAATGTTAAAGTGTTTATTTACGCAATCATGGTTGAAACACTTTTTACTGCATAGTGACGGTATTTATATCTAACTGTCAAAAGTTTCATTTTATAAAAGCATTTTATTTTATTATTCACACTTTAATTGGGAAAGGGCATTTTAAAATGCGCCTCTGTGAAACAGGACGTCCGAGAAGTGAATTTCTCAAACTGACCCTTTAAGAAACGAGTTGTTCCACCCTAAAAGAGATTAAAGGAAATATATTTCTTTATACTCACCCTCAAATGCCGAAAGCTCACGGGCGCGCCGGAAATAATAGAGATCTTTGATAGTTTTTCTACCTTTTTCCGGCGCTTCTCTTATAAGTTTAATAAACTTTCAGTTTGCATTCCAATAACAAAGGGACCTCACATGTGTTTGCCATAAATTTCCAAGACAATCTTCTCTGTATACTTACATCCATTGTTTAAATATCGTAATCTCTATTTTCTGGTTAGATAATATCCCAAGAATGAGCTTCTTTTTAGATACATAAACCTTACAGGTAAATGAAAAGAAAATGTTTCCACGTTAAATATTTAGTTTCTTAATGGATGTTTCTTCACAAAGAGATATATTGATTTTTTTTTAAATATGAGGAAATAATAAAAAATATGTTTTGCGTAGAATTTAAGATCTTAACTTTTTTAAATTTTATTCTTTGTCATAAAATATTTTAATATTTTAAGTATACCGTTTATTATGATAAACAGATGCTTAAGATTATTTTTAATATACTTTTTATGACAAAAAAAATCATTATGAACACTTTGAAAAGTCTTAATAAAATGCTGAAGAGCTTTATTGTTAGAAGGCTTTCTTGGTACCTTATTCATTACAATCGTTTTTGATAATAAAAAAAAACGAAAAAAAAATGTTTACCCTAGGCGGCTTGCTCAAAGTCGAAAAGAAACGCAGAAACTTTATTTCCAAAAAGGTGTCGAGGAAGCTCCGTAGAAAGTTTTTCTTTGTGCTCACACTTTTGTCATGGGACAGAAGTAAATAAAAGATCACTCATGGAGTTGTTTGTGGGCTATCTCAACCCCGCGTTACATTATTTGTTCCTTTAACAAAGCAACTCCCAGGGTCTGGAGCCGAATTTCGAAGCAGAAATTGTGCGATTTAAGAAATTCAAATATTGATAAAGAGTCCGCTCTCGGCTTCAAAGAGCGAGATGGGATCACAAGCGGCCATTGCAAAAAACACTTCACAAGGTAGAATACCGCGCAGTGCCTTAGTGGAAATGATAAAATGGATCTGCAGGGCGATGACTAAATATAAATAAATTATGTAAACATGTTACAATACGGCTCTTGAAAATTAAATTGCCGAATGCGAAATTGTGTTTGCCTTTTAAAAATTGATATGTCTATGTAATGAACGCAATATGGTTGGCGAGCAATACAAAAAAAGGTTATTGCCACAATGCATATATATTTTTTTTTATTTTAGGTTCACAGCGTAACATAATTTTTACATATCTTATACATACCTTTTTTCATGCACTAAAAATAAATTATTAGTCGGATGACACATAACGCTTAGTATTTTTTTCTCAATCATTATTTAACACTTTACATACAATGTGTTTACATAAATCTAAGAAAATTTATTTTAACGTAATAAACAAATGCTAAAGATAACTGTGTTCCAAGGTAAAGCTTCTAAAAAAAACCTTCAAATAACACTAGTTTGGAGGTATTTAAACTGAAATTAATAATAAGGGCCAGTTTTAGCAATGTATCCAATAATTTCATATTAAACATCTTAATAAATTCAAATATAGAAGATTCTACATTTTTACATGGTCAACGGATTTTTGTAGGGCAATTAAGTTTTCGGCTTATATATGATTTGTGTTTATTTTTTTCTAATGTCAAACATGTATGAGAAGTTATCAAGAGGAAATAGCCTAAATGTTTACATTTCGTATTATTTGAAACAATTATTTGCCTTCCAATCTAGTTGAAGGTATTATTCAGTCAGAGAAAATCAAAATATTAGTTCTTTTTTTCCGAGATTAGCCAGAACAAAATATTGGCATTTTTCAATTTGTGTATAAAATATAATGGTTTCAATATCTTTTACTTCGCGTTGTTCTTTTCAACATCTTACATTTTAACCACTACGTTCTAATATTGCAGTTTTGTGGACTATAATTTTTTATTAAGATTAGTTATCAGGAAATTGCTAAGATCATTCTAAGTCTATTCGTTCAATGTTATTCAAAAAAAAATATATTTGTGCAACTAAAAATTTATAACCTTATATAAAAAAATCCGCACTCTTATCAACTCAATTATTAATTCGTGCTATCAAGTTAACAATATGAATATTGCACATTTGTTTTCACTTCTTGCTATAAATATCTTGCTTATGAAGACTATGTATTTGAAATATTTGTACGTGCATTATTATATACCATTGGAATGTCAGTTATGTGCGATGTATGCGCTAAATTGATTAATTGATTAGACAATACAATGACATATTAATAGAACAAAAGGATTTGACAAACAAACAATAAATATACTGCATCACACATGCCACGTGCTATCTATTCACTTAGTATTCATCTCTTTGAAAATTGCAGATACTCTTACGCATCAATAGCATGCAGCATTACTTCTTTGTCACGTGGCGGTTGAAAATTATTATAATGTTGTCAAATAAGGTAATTTTGATGAAACATCTATCTTAAATTATTAGTTTGTATTTGCAACTTATCGACAAAATGCACATAATTTTTTTTTAAATTCAATTTTACCTTTTTTTGCCGTTTAATATCAATGAAAATACTAAGCATCATCTTTAATAAAATTTTACAGTACACTCAGCAATAATAATGTTTTATAATTGTTACAATTAACCTTCTAGTTAACCGTTTAGTCATCGTAGGTTATCAATGTATCTCGTAACTGCATCAAATATCTAAGTTATTACATTATCCAATTATTTACAAACAGGATATTAATGATTTATAACTCATCACCCGAATTTCCTAACTAATTGTAATAACACTGCACAATAATATGATAAATTTATTTATAATTTTTTATTAAGCTGTAAGTTCTGAATGAAAAACCAATACCTAAATTTTTTTTTTCTTTAATTTTTAAAACAAAATACCATTACGGGTTTCATCAATTAATACATTTTCAATTATTTTCCTGGCACTATCTCTACATGAACAGTGGTATGTAATGACGTTAATTGTCGTTGAAATAGTTAGTACAGTATACATTGTATATATACAGAATAGTCAAATATATTTATAGATTAAAAGATACTAAATTATATAAAACTGGTAAACTTCCATATGTGAGATCACTGTTAACGATCTGGGTTTCGCCTTAACTAAATACGTTAGTATGTTATATGTTTGCTCACTGCTCACATATAATGTAGCTTGAAGATGCCGAAAGACAAAACCCAGGTCGCTAACGGTGATCTCACATTTGAAAGTTTACCAGTTTTAAATAGTTTTGAATTTAAACTCAGTTTCCATCAAGCACCATCAGTCAAAAATGTTAATTATTAATGATTAAAAGATAGGTTATAAAATAATGTTCTTATATTCTCAGTTTCATAAAAAAATAATAAAATAACAATGAAGATACTTTCAGATGTTTTAAAATTGTTTGGGATTTTTCATATGGTACAAAGACAAATGGAAAATAATAATATGATAATCAAATAACAAACGGTTCTAAACGGAAGGAGACAAAGGTAAATATAATTTTCTTAACACTTTCGATCCTGATAGAAGTCGATGTCTTTAGACAAACTTTATCAAGAAATTGTTGACTCATCTTATTCAAAGATAGATAATGTATATAGAATATATACGAAAACTCGCAGAACACTTTCCAAGTAAAAACTTTATTAGACGTGAGAGGCAATCGATAAAATATTTGACGGCGGATGATTCAAGGCCAGACGGAACTTAAACTGCCTACCTAAAAACACCAACTTGTTTTCCACAAGCTTGATTATTTATTCAAGAATTTCACTTTGCCGTGTTGATCGTAACTTCACTTAGTCTACTAATTGTTTAAAATAAATCGAAAACTTTGAAGTGAAACAACGCTATCCAAATTGTTTTGTTCAAATCTTATCTAGGTTAATTTATATGATACAATAAAAAGCTTCAATCCATCACTGATATAGGTTGATATTGTAACCAGGACATTTTTTAAAAAAGATTTCATAATTTTCATACATTAAATCGACTGTAGAAAGAAAAAATGATGAACATTTCAGTTTGTTTTTAAAATTATTTTTTTTCGTTATGTCAAAAATTTATTAATTGCAAATGACGATATAATATCTAAATTCAGCTTTTATGTTTGAAAAATTATGACTTGTGAAATTCGTTTCCTGAAAAAAACACTTCTAACACATCAATTTTATTAGTTATTTTTAAATTAATTTATTAAATTGATAAAA